>JAULAV010009379.1:0-48408 GCA_030789695.1 Scilla litardierei
ATCAGAAGTGAAACAGAAATTATGCCGAAAAATGTCTGTTGGAACTGGGAAATCTCCATCTTCAATTGAAAGATAAGAGAAGACAAAATTCGGAACTGAGAAATCACCATCTTCATCTATAAAAAATGTTCGTTGTAACCAGGATATCGCCATCTTCAACTGAAAAGATTTTTATTTATCATTTTCTGATCTTGGTGCTATTTTATACATTTTATGAAAGATATGAATCTTTTTATTAATTGTTATGATTTTTCTATCCTAAATTTGTCTACTCTTTTTTTCAATTGAAGATGCCGATTATTTTATTAAATGATATGATTTTTGGCCTAATTTTGTCTTCTCTTATATTCCAGTTGAAAATGGCGATCACCAGGTTCCAACGGACATATTTGCGGAATTTTTGAGCTAAGTCCTATTTTCCACATTTTTCAAAGATATGGATCGTTTTATTAAATGAAATGATATTTTGGCCTGATTTTGCCTCCTCTTATTTTTCCTGTTCAAGATTACGATCAAACAGTTCCAACAGACATTTTTGCGGATTTTTCCGAGCTCGTGATTATTTTCTACATTTTCTGGTAGATATGGATCTTTTTATTACGTTATATGATTTTTGTAGCCTAATTTTGTCTTCTCTTATTTTTTTCAGTTGAAGATGGGGATATCCCGGTTCCAACGGACATTTTAGCTGATAATTTTGATTTTCTACAGGATATAGATCTTTTATTAAATGATATAGTTTTCTAGCCTAATTTTGTCTTCTCTTATTTTTCATTTGATGATGGCGATCTCCCGGTTCAAACAGAAATATTAGCGGATTTTTTTGAACTAAATGCTATTTTCTACATTTTATTGTCGATATGAATCTTTTTATTAAATGATATGATTTTTATAGCATACATTTGTCTTCTTTTATTTTTCACTTGACGATGCCGGTTTCTCGGTTCCAACAGAAATTTTTGTGGATATGATTTTTTATTAAATGATATGATTTTCTTACCTCGGGGTTATTTTCTATATTTTTTGTAAGATAACGATCATTTTATTAAATGCTATGTTTTTGTCTACTTTTATCTTCTCTTAGATTATTTGTTGATGATGGCGATCCCCGGTTCACACAAATATTTTTGAGGATTTTTCTGTGCTCTGAACTATTTTCTGTATTAGCTGGAAGATATCGATCATTTTATTAAATGAAATGATATTTTGGCCTAATTTTTTCATCTATGTTTTTCATTAAATTTGGCCCTCACCCGGTTTCGACGGATATTTTTGCGAATTTTTCTTAGCTCTGTGATATTTTCTACATTTTATGGAAAATAAGAATCTTTTTATTAAATGACATGATTTTTATTGCCTAATTTTGTCTTCTCTTATTTTTCAGTTGAACTTAGCGATCTCCTGGTTCTAACGTAAATTTTTGTGGTTTTTCTGAGCTCTGTACTATTTTCTTTATTTTATGGACGATATGGATCTTTTTACTAAATAATATGATTTTTATAGCTTAAGTTTGTCTTCTAATGAAGGCGATCTCACGGTTCCAACAGATATTTTTTCTGATTGTTCTGAGCTCAGGGCTATTTTCTACGTTTTATGGAAGATAAGGATCTTTTTATTAAACGATAAGATGTTTATAACCTAAGTTTGTCTTCACTTATTTTCCAGTTGAAGATGGCAATCTTTATTTTGAATGATATGATTTTTTGGCCTAATTCTTCTCTTATTTTTCTGTTGAAGATGGCACTCTCTCGATCGCAACAGACATTTTTACAGATTTTTCTGAGCTCCGGGCTATTTTCCACATTTTGGAAGATAAGGATCGTTTTATTAAATGAAATGATTTTTTGGCCTAATTTTATCTTCTCCTATTTTCTAATAGAAGTTGGCGATCTCCCGGTTCCAACGGACATTTTTACAGATATTTTTGAACTCGGGATATTTTTCAGATTTTTTGGAATATATGGATCGTTTTATTAATTGATATCAAAGAAGACTAGGCCAAAAAATGTCCGTTGGAACCAGGAAATTGCCATCTTAAACTGAAATATAAGAGAAGACAAAATTCGGAACTGGGAAATTGTCATATCATCTATAAAAATGTTTGTTGTAACCGGGATATCGCCATCTTCAACTGAAAAGATTTTTATATATCATTTTCTGAGCTTGGTGCTATTTTCTACATTTTAAGAAAGATATGAATCTTTTTATTAATTGATAAGATTTTTCTAGCCAAAATTTGTCTTCTGTTATTTTACCGTTGAAGATGGCGATCTTTTTATTAAATGATAATATTTTTAGCCTAATTTTGTCTTCTCTTATATTCCAGTTGAAGATGCACCCCCGGTTCAAACGGACATTCTTGCAGATTTTTCTGAGCTCCGGCCTATTTTCCACATTTTTGGAAGAAATGGATCAAATTATTAAATGACATGATATTTTGTCCTAATTTTGTCTTCTCTTATTTTCCATTTGAAGATGGCAATCTCCCGGTTCCAACAGACATTTTTGTGGGATCTTCTGAGCTCGGGGCTATTTTCTACACTTATGGGAAGATAAGAATCTTTAAATTTATATGATATGAATTTTTTGCCTACTTTTTTCTTTTCTTACTTTTCAGTTGAAGATGGCGATATCCCGGTTCTAATGAACATTTTTGCAGATTTTTCTGGGCTCCGGGCTATTTTCTAAATTTTCGTAAATTTATGGATCTTTTAAATTAAATGATATGATTTTATAGCCTAAATTGTATTCTCTTATTTTTCAGTTGAAGATGGCAATCTTCCAGTTCTAACAGACAATTTTACGTATTTTTTGAGGTCAATGCTATTTTCTACATTTTATGAAAAATATCGAACTTTTTATTAAATAATATGATTTTTATTGCTTATATTTATCTTCTCCTTTTTTCAGTTAAAGATGTGATCTCCCTGTTCCAAAGGATATTTTTACACATTTTTCTTAACTTGCAGCTATTTTTCTATATTTTCTGTAAGATATGGATCTTTTATGAAATGATATGATTTTTGGCCTAAGTTCATCTTCTCTTTTTTAAATTGAATTGTCGATCTCCTGGTTCCAATGGACATTTGTGTGGATTTCTTTTAGCTTTGGGCTATTTTCTACATTTTCTGTATGATATGAATCTTTATATTAAATGATATGATTTTTAACCTAATTTTCTCTTCTCTTATTTTTTTAATTGAAGATGGAGATCTCCCGGTTCCAACGGAAATTTTTGCGCATTTTTCTGAGCTCTGGGCTATTTTCTACATTGCTGGAAGATATGGATCTTTTATATTAAAAGATATTATTTTTATAGCCTAATTTTGTCTTCTCTTATTTTTTTAGTTGAAGATGGCGATCTCTCGGTTCTACGGACATTTTACGTATAATTCTGACCTTGTGACTATTTTCTAAATTTTCTAGAAGATATAGATCTGTTAATTAAATGATATTATTTTGGCCTAATTTTGCCTTCTCTTATTTTTCAGTTGAAAATGGCAATCTCTCGGTTCTAACAGATATTTTTGCGGATTTTTATAAGCTCTGTACTATTTTCAACATTTTATGAAAGATAAGAATCTTTTTTGATTAAATGATATGATTTTTATAGCCTACGCTTGTCTTCTCTTATTTTTTTCATTTGAAGATGACGATCAACCCGTTCCAACAGACATTTTTTGCAGATTTTTCTTAGCTTGGAAGATATGGATATTTTTATTAAAAGATATGATTTTTGGCCAAATTTTATCTTCTATTTTTTCAGTTGAAGATGGCGATCTTTTGGTTCCAATTTACATTTATGCGGATTTTTCTAAGTTTCGGTCTATTTTCTACATTTTCTACTAGATATGCTTCTTTATATTAAATGATATGATTTTTACAGCCTAATTTTGTATTCTCTTATTTTTTTAGTTGAAGATGGTGATCTCCAGGTTCCAACGGTTATAATTGCGTATTTTTTTGAGCTCGGGGCGATTTTTCTAAATTTTCGAGAAGTTAAGGATCTTTTTATTAAATGATATGATTTTTGGCCTAATTTTGTCTTCTCTTATTTTTAAGTTGAAAATTTCGATCTCCTGGTTCCAACGGACATTTTTGCAGATTTTTTGATCTTGGGGCTATTTTCTAAATTTTTTGGAGGATATAGATCTTTTTATTAAATGCTATGATTTTTGGCCTAATTTTGCATTCTCTTATTTTTCAGTTGAAGATGGTGATTCTCAACTGATATTTATTTTTCTTCACTTGGTGCTAGTTTCAACATTTTATGGAATATATGTATCTTTTATTAAATGAGATGATTTTTATAGCCTACATTTTTCTTCTCTTATTTTGTTGTTGAAGATGGTAAACTACCGGGATTAACGTAAATTTTTTGTAGACTCTTCTTATTTTGAAACTATAATCTTCATTTTCTGTAAGATATGGATTTTTCTTAAATGAAACGATGTTTTAGCATAATCTTGACTTCTCTATTTTCTGGTTGAAGATTGCGATCTCCTGTTCCAACGGACATTTTTTACTATTTTCTATATTTTATGAAAGATATGGCTATTTTAATTAAATGATCTGATTTTTATTAAAAGATATGGCTATTTTCCAATTGAAGATGGCGATCTCCCGGTTCCAAAGGAATATTTTTTGAATTTTTCTGAGTTCCAGCCTATTTTCCACAATTTTGGAAGACATTGATCGTTTTATTAAATGATATGATATTTTGGCCTAATTTTGTCTTCTCTTATTTTCTAGTTGACGATGGCTATTTCTCGGTTCTAACAGACATTTTTGCGGATTTTTCTGTGCTCGAGACTATTTTCTACATTTCCTCGAAAATATGTATCTTTTTATTACGTTATATGGTTTTTGTAGGCTAATTTTGTCTTCTCTTATTTTTCAGTAAAATATGGCAATGTCCCGGTTCCAACGGACATTTTTCTCGTTATTCCTGAGCTCGGGACTAGTTTCTACATTTTCTGTAAGATATAGATCTTTTTAATAAATGATATGATTTTTCTATCCTAAATTTGTCTTTCCTTATTTTTCAATTGAAGTTGGCGATCTCCCTGTTCCAACGTAAATTTTTTAGAATTTTTTCTGACCTTGAGGTAATTTTCTGCGTTTTATTGTCGATATGGATATTTTTATTATATGATATGATTTTATAACCTACGTTTATCGTCTCTTAATGTTTAGTTGAAGATGGAGGTCTCCCAGTTCCGACGAACATTTTTGCGGATTTTTTAGAACCCGGGGCTATTTTCTATATTTTCTGGAAGATAACGATCGTTTTATTAAATGATATGATTTTTGGCCAAATTTTATCTTTCTTATATTTTTTTGCTAATGATGGCGATTTCCCGGAACAAACAGATATTTTTACGGATTTTTATGAGATATGGCCTATTTTCTGTATTATCTGTAAGATATCGATCGTTTTATTAAGTGATTTGATTTTTGGCCTAATTTTATTTTCTCTTTTTCGTTAAATTTGGCGGTCTCCCGATTTTGACAGATATTTTTGCGGATTTTTCTGAGCTCGTGAATATTTTCTATATTTTATGGAAAATAAGAATCTTTATATTAAATGATATGATTTCTATTGCCAAATTTTGTCTTCTCTTATTTTTCAGTTGAACATGGCGATCTCCCAGAACCAACTGACATTTTTTTCGGATTTACTGGTCTCTGTGCAATTTTCTTTATTTTATGGAAGATATGGAACTTTTTATTAAATGATATGATTTTTATAGCTTAAGTTTGTCCTATGTTAGTTTTCTCTTCGATAAGAAGAAGTATTTGAAATGAAACAAATTCCTCTTTATTCTGTTGTGTTCCGTGAAGGAACTGCCTAAGCATACTTTTTCGGATCCAAACTTCTTTGTTCTTTCTAAGACTTCTTTTTTGCAGATTTTTCTGAGCTCCGACGTATTTTCAACATTTTGCGGAAGATATGGATCTTTTTATTAAATGATATGATTTTTATAACCAAAGTTTGTCTTCTCTTATTTTCCAATTGAAGAAGACGATCTTTATATTGAATGATATGAATTTTGGCCTAATTTTGTATTCTCTTTTATTTTAATTGAAGATGGCATTCTCTTGGTCCCAAAAGGCATTTTACCGATTTTTCTGAGCTTCGGGATATTTTTCTCATTTTCTGAAAGATATGGATCGTTTTATTAAATGATATGATTTTTTGGCCTAATTTTGTCCTCTCTTATTTTCCAGTTGAAGTTGGTGATCTCCCTATTCCAACAGACATTTTTGCAGATATTTCTGAGCTCCGGGCTATTTTCCACATTTTTTGGAAGATATGGCTCATTTTATTAAATGATATCGGAGAAGACAAAATTAGGCCAAAAATGTTTGTTGGAACTGGAAAATCGCCATCTTCAACTGAAATATAAGTATAGACAAAATTCGGAATCGTGAAATCACCATCTTTATTTATAAAAATGTACATTGAGACCAGGATATCGCCATCTTCAACTGAAAAGATTTTTATATATCATTTTTTGAACTTGGTGCTATTTATACATTTTATGAAAGATATAGATCTTTTTATATATCATTCTTTGAACCCGGTTCCAATGGAAATTTTTGCAGATTTTTCTGAGTTCCGGTCAATTTTCCACACTTTTGAAGACATGGATACTTTTATTAAATGATATGATATTTTGGCTTAATTTTGTTTTCTCTTATTTTTCCAGTTGAAGATAGCGATCTCCCGGTTCTAACGGACATTTTTGCGGATTTTTTGTGCTCGGGACTATTTTCTACATTTCATCGAAGATATGGATCTTTTTATTACGTTAAACGATTTTTGTAGGCTAATTTCGTCTTCTCTTATTTTTCACTTGAAGATGGCAATATCCCGGTTCCAACGGACATTTTTACCGATATTCTAGAGCTCGGGACTAGTTTCTACATTTTCTGTAAGATATAGATATTTTTATTAAATGAAATGATTTTTCTATCCTAAATTTGTCTTTCCTTATTTTTCAATTGAAGATTGTGATCTCCTGGTTCCAATGGAAATTTTTTCGGATTTTTCTAACCATGAGGCTTTTTTCTGCGTTTTAATACCGATATTTTTATTAAATGATCACTACTAAAAAAGGATTATTGCCAGCATTTTTTAAACATTTTTCAACGTTTTTGAAGCGCTGGCAAATGTTTTCCCGACATTTTATGAAACGCTGCAAAGAAATTGGGAAAAGTGGGCGTTGCTAAATGTTTTCCCAACGTTTTGGTGAAACGTTGGGAACTGCCCACTTTTGCCAGCGTTTTCTTGAAACGTTTGGAAATGCCAAGACATTTCCCAGCGTTTGCTTGAAACGTTGGGAAATGCTCAAGTCATTCCCCGACGTTTGCTTGAAACGTTGAGAAATGCCCAAGACAATCCCCTGCATTTTCTTGAAACGCTGGGAAATGCCCAAGACATTCCCGGCGTTTTCTTGAAACATTGGAAAATGCCAAAGAATTAGGGTTAGAAGTTATAAAGAGAATTTATAAAAAGAATTAACCAATGCAGAGTCTGTAAAAATCTAATTATAGACTTGGTTTGTCCGAGGCTTAATTTCATAAGATTTGAAAGATCCTAATGCAACTATAATTTAATTGGCCAATTTTACTTGATTTGGAGTTTTAAAAGTTGAACCTAATTAACATACAAAGAAGAATACCAATCCCAATAATAGTATAAACAACAAGTAGCCAATGTTACATCACAGATAGGGGTGGCAAACGGGTTGGTTCGGGTCGGGTTCGGGTCGGGTCAAGTTTGACCCGACCCGGATAGGGGTAAACCCGTACCCGACCCGGATTGAATCCGGGTCGGGGTTGCCAAACCCGTACCCGACCCGGGTATACCCGGGTCAACCCGACCCGACCCGGTTTTTTAAAATTTTCAAATAAAATTTATTTTTGAAATGAAACCCGCCTTTGTCCAGGCTTGAAACCGCAACCAACAACCGGTCAATCAAGCGCACTAACCAACTGGGCTATGAGTTTCTTGTGCTTCTTTAAGGATTTTAATTATTAAATAGCATTTCTACTTTATATTACAAATTTTAAATCAAAAAATTGATGCAGGAGCCTGGAATCGAAACCGCGACCCCTTCTAAACTCACTAAACAACTCAATCCCACTAACCAAAGTGCCAATGTACTGAGCTGTTATGTTTTTATTATATTAATATATATAAAAATATTATGTTAAACGGGTCAACCGGGTTGACGGGTCAAACCCGTACCCGACCCGGATTTTATCTAGGTCGGTCGGGTTGACCCGAATCCGACCCGACCCCGTTTGGCCCCTACCCATACCCGGCCCAAGAGGCCGGGTTCGGGTCGGGTCGAGTCCATTTTGCCACCCCTAATCACAGATCGATGAAGACAAAAAATGACCTCAAAAATGAAATGAAAGAACAAATGTCAACAACAAACGGACAAGCAGCAACCAAGAAACACGAGAACTGAATAGGAAAAACAAGCAATCGCTTCAGTGGCAGAGAGATCCGATCAAGACGACGATGGATGAGCATATCAAAGCGACGCCGACGGGAGTAGATGTGACGACGACGACGACGGTAGAGGTGGGGCTGGGAGCGGGAGCCTCGACAGCGGTGGCGGTGGCGGCGAGGGAGATTACTACGATGAGCGCCATGAGGGATCTGAGGAGGAGGGCCTTTGAGCAGACGAATGCCATTGTCTTTCTCTTGAGAATTTTTTAGGGCTTGGGTTATACTATTATTGGGATTGCAAGCGGCCTTGCGAGCGGCCTTCGTCGCCAGCTACTTGCGAGGCTTTTTAGGGGTTGGCTTTGGGCGATTAAGAAACGAGAGGTAATTGGGAAATTTATAAGTGATGGAAGCGATTGAATGGGACGGGAGCTTATATAACGATGTGGGCGGTATGAAATTTTTGGGTTATCCAGCAGGAGAAAAATGCCAATCGTTGGATTTCGTGTTCGTTGGACAGAGGATCTAACGTTTAGGATGAGCATGCGTATCGCGATCCAGGCTGCTTGCGGCTAACGTTTGATGGGTATTTACCTATTCTGATAAATTTATTGTTTATAAAAGGAGTGTTACAATGCACATTATTATTTTTCCACTGCAATGTTCAGAAATATAAAATGTATACATATGATCATCATATTTGGTTTCAGTAACTCTTTTTTCTAAAGGCATTTGGTTGGTCCCGATTGCACCATCTTCGTTTCCTTGGTCTGAATGTTCCCTTGGTCAATGCTAGACAACTACACATATTGTTCACTCACCAGTGTTCATATTCTATAATGGGTTTGTTGTTACACCTAATTTTCATGGGTTCCTCTTCAATAATTTTCCCATGTTAGTTACGTCAATGCTAGACTAGTACTCTGCTTGCTTATTACCCCCCCATACACACACCCTCCACCCCCCACAAAAAACTGTTGTGTTATCTGAGTGGTTGATATTAGGGAGACTGCTTTACCCAATGTGCAGGACGTAAAAGGATATAACCCCAATGGGAGGCTAACCACATTATGGTGTGGTGAAGGATGATTATGTCCTGATCAAGGGTTGCTGTGTTGGTCCTAAGAAGAGGGTGGTCACCATGAGGCAGTCGTTGCAGAAGCAAACTTCCCATCTCGCAATGGAGGAGATCAAGCTCAAGTTTGTAGACACATCTTCCAAGTTTGGGCACGTCCGCTTTCAGACTACAGAGGAGAAGGCCAAGTTTTACGGAAGGCCCAAGGCCTTTTATAAATTTATTGTTTATAAAAGGAGTGTTGCTGCCCACGTCATATTTTTTAGGAATTGCTACGCAAAAGGCCTTTTAGCTCGGTTCACACCTTCTTTATTTTTACAAAAATAACAAGTTTGTCATTCAAAATGTTTTCTTGAAACGTTGGCAAATGCCCAAAAAACGTCGAGAAAAGTCCCGCATTTTCCAACATTTTTCGGAGAGCGCCGGCAAAAGTTCAGCATTTCCCAACAGTTTAAAAAAGCTTCGGGAAAATTCCAGCATTTTTCGACGTTTTTCAGAAAGCACTGGCAAAATTCTAGCATTTCCCAACGTTTTAAAAAACATCGGGAAAAGTCCAGCATTTGCCAACGTTTTAAATAAAGCGTCGGGAAAAGTCCAGTATTTGCCTGTGTTTTTCGAAAAGCATTGGGAAAAGCCCAGCATTTACCAAAGTTCTTATAAACGCTGGTAAAAGTCTAGCATTTGTCGGCGTTCTTATAAACGCAGAAAATGTCGAAATACCAATAGACATTTACCAACGTTTCTTTAAAACACTGGCATAAAAACGTTGGTAAAAGCCATTTTTTAGTAGTGGATATGATTTTATAGCCTACGTTTATCATCTCTTAATTTTCACTTGAAGATGGTGGTCTCCCAGTTCCAACAGACATTTTTGTGGATTTTTTTAAACTCGAGGCTATTTTCTGAATTTTCTGGAAGATATCGATCGTTGTATTAAGTGATATGATTTTTTGACCAAATTTTGTCTTCTCTTATTTTTTCGCAAATGATGGCGATTTCTCGAAACGAACAGATATTTTTGCAGATTTTTCTGAGATATGGCCTATTTTCTGTATTATCTGGAAGCTATCGATCGTTTTATTAAATGATATGATTTTTGTCCTAATTTTGTTTTCTCTTTTTTTAAATTTGGTAATCTCCATGTTCTGATGGATATTTTTGCGGATTTTTCTGAGCTCAGGGATATTTTCTACATTTTATGGAAAATAAGAATCATTATATTACCTGATATGATTTCTATTGTCAAATTTTGTCTTCTCTTATTTTTACTTGAACATGGCGATCTCCCTGATCCAACTGACATTTTTTCTGGATTTTCTGATCTCTGGGCTATTTTAATTTATTTTATGGAAGATATGGATCTTTTTATTTACTTATATGATTTTTTTAGCTTAAGTTTGTCTTCTATTATTTTTAAGTTAAAGATGGCGATCTGTATTTTGAATGATATTATTTTTTGGCCCGATTTTGTCTCCTCTTATATTTCAATTTAAGATGGTTTTCTCTCGGTCCCAAAGGAAATTTTTACAGATTTTTCTGAGCTCCGGGCTATTTTCCACATTTTTGGAAGATATGGAACGTTATATTAAATGATATGATCTTTTGGCCTAATTTTGTCTTCTCTTAATTTCCAATTGAAGTTAGCGATCTCCCGGTTCCAACAGACATTTTTGGGGATATTTCTGACCTACATGATTTTTTTCTTATTTTCTGGAATACACGGAACTTTTTTTTAAATGATATCGTATAAGAAAAAATTAGGCCAAAAAATGTCCGTTGGAACCGGAAAATCGCCATCTTCAACTGAAAGATAAGAGAAGACAAAATTCGAAACAAGAAAATCGACATCTTCATCTATAAAAATGTCTGTGGTAACCGGGATATCGCCATCTTCAACTTAAAATATTTTTATATATCATTTTCTGAGTTTGGTACTATTTTATACATTTTGTGAAAGATATTGATCTTTTTATTAATTGTTATAATTTTTCTATCCTAAATTTGTCTTCTCTTATATTCAAGTTGAAGATGACAGTTGAAGATGACGATCTTTTTATTAAATGATATGATTTTTGGAAGATATGGATCGATTTATTAAAAAATACGATATTTTACCAAATTTGTCTTCTCATATTTTCCAGTTAACGATGGCGATCTCCTGATTCCAACGGACATTTTTGCAGATTTTCTGAGCTCGAAATTATTTTCTACATTTTCTGGAAGATATGGATTTTCTTTTACAATATATGATTTTTGTAGCCTAATTTTGTCTTCTCTTATTTTTCAGTTGAAGTTGAGATATCCCGGTTCCAACGGACATTTTGGCCGATATATCTGAGCTCATAACTATTTTCTACATTTTCTTTTATATATGGATCTTTGTATGAAATGATATCATTTTTCTAGCCTAATTTTGTCTTCTTTTCTTTTTCAATTGATGATGGCGATCTCTCGGTTTCAACTGAAATTTTTGTGGATTTTTCTGAACTCGTGGCTATTTTCTACATTGTATTGTTAATATGGATTTTTAATTAAATGATATAATTTTATAGCCTACGTTTGTCTGCCCTTATTTTTCACTTGAAAATGGTGGTTTCCCGGTTCCAAGGTAAAGTTTTGGGCATTTTTCGGACCACGGGGCTATTTTCTGTATTTTCTGGAAGATAACGATCGTTTTATTAAATGCTACGATTTTTTTGTCAAATTTTGTCTTCTATTAGATTTTGCGTTAATGATGGCAATCTCCCGATTTCCACAGATATATTTGAAGATTTTTCTGAGCTCTGGGCTATATTCTGTATTATCTGGAAGATATCGATCATTTTATTAAATGATACGATATTTTGACGTAATTTTTTCTTCTCTGTTTTTCGTTAAATTTTGCTCTCCCAGTTCCAACAGATATTTTTTGCGGATTTTCTGAGCTCGGGGATATTTTCAACATTTTATGGAAAATAAGAATCTTTATATTAAGTGATATTATTTTTATTGCCTAATATTTCTTCTCTTATTTTTTGGTTGAACATAGCGATCCCCCGATTCTACCGGACATTTTTACGGATTTTTTGATCTCTAAGCTATTTTCTTTATTTTATGGAAGATATGGATCTTTTTATGAAATGATATTATTTTTATTACTTAAATTTCTCTTCTATTATTTTTAAGTTGAAGATGGCGATCTCCCGGTGCCAACGAACATTTTTTGCGGAGTTTTCTGAGCTCCGGTATATTTTTTGTATTTTATGGAATATATTGATATTTTTATTAAATAATATGATTTTTATAACCTTGGTTTGTTTCTTCTTATTTTTCCTATTTAAGATGGCGATCTTTATATTGAATAATATGATTTTAAGCCTAATTTTGTCTTCTCTTATATTTCAGTTGAAGATGGCCTTCTCTCGGTCCCAAAGGAAATTTTTGTAGATTTTTCTGAGCTCCAGGCTTTTTCCATATTTTCTGGAAGAAATGGAAAGTTTTATTAAATAATATGATTTTTGGTATAATTTTTTCTTCTCTTAATTTCCAGTTGAAGTTGGCGATCTCCGGATTCCAACAGACATTTTTGCGGATATTTTTTTTAGCTGTGGGTTATTTTCCATTTCTCATGAATATTTGGATTGTTTTATTAAAAAATATCAAAGAAGACAAAATTAGGCCGAAAAATGTCTGTTGGACCTGGGAAATTGCCATCTTCACCTATAAAAATGTCCATCGTAACCGAGATATCGCCATCTTCAACTGAAAAGATTTTTATACATCTTTTTCTGAGCTGTGTGCTATTTTATACATTTTATGAATGATATGGATCTTTTTATTAATTATTATGATTTTTCTATCCTAAATTTGTCCTCTTATTTTCCAGTTGAAGATGACGATATTTTTATTAAATGATATGATTTTTAGCCTAACTTCGACTTCTCTTATACTCCTCTTGAAGGTGGCGATCACCCAGTTCCAACTGACTTTTTTGCGGATTTTTCTAAGCTTATTTTCCACATTTTTGGAAGATATGGACCGTTTTATTAAATGAAATGATATTTTGGCCTAATTTTGTCTTCTCTTATTTTTCAGTTGAAGATTGTGATCACCCAGTTCCAACGGACATTTTTGCAGATTTTTCTGAGCTCAGGATTATTTTCTACATTTTCTGGAAGATATGGATCTTTTTATTACATTATTTGATTTTTGTAGCCTAATTTTGTCTTCTTTTATTTTTCGGTGGAAGATGGTGATATCTCGGTTCCAACGGACATTTTGGCCGATAATTTTGAGCTCGGGAGTATTTTCTACATTTTCTGTAAGATATAGATCTTTTTATTAAATGATATGATTTTTCTAGCCTAATTTTTTCTTCTCTTATTTTTCAATTGATGATGGCGATCTCCCAATTCAAACAGAAATAGTAGGGGATTTTTCTGAACAAGATGCTATTTTCTACATTTTATTATCGATATGGATCATTTTATTAAATGATATGATTTTTATAGCCTACGTTTGTCTTCTCTTATTTTTCACTTAACATGACGGTTTCCCGGTTCCAACAGAAATTTTTGCAGATTTTTTTAATCTCGGTGCTATTTTCTGTATTTTGGAATATAACGATCGTTTTATTAAATACTTTGATATTATTGTCTACTCTTGTTTGGCTTATATTATTCATTGATGATGTCAATCCCCGATTCACACGAATATTTTTGAGGATTTTTCTGAGCTCTGGGCTATTTTCTGTATTATATGGAAGATATTGACCGTTTTATTCAATGATACGATATTTTAGCCTAATTTTTCCTTCTCTCTTTTTAATTAAATTTTGCGCTCTCCTAGTTCCGAAGGTTATTTTTGCGGATTTTTCTTAGTTCGCGGATATTTTCTGCATTTTTTGGAAAATAAGAATCTTTATATTAAATGATATGATTTTTATTGCCTAATTTTGTCTTCTCTTATTTTTCAGTTGAACATAGCGATCTCCCGGTTCTACCGGATATTTTTGCGAATTTTCTGAGCTCTGTTCAATTTTCTTTATTTTATGGAATATATGGATCTTTTTACTAACTAATATGATTTTTATAGCTTAATTTTGTCTTCTATTATTTTTAAGTTGAAGATGGCGATATCCCGGTTCCAACGGACATTTTTGCAGATTTTTCTGAGCACATGGCTATATCCCCTTTTAATATTGACAGCGGCCCGCTCCAAGAGCGGGCCGCTGTGTTGGGCCTTATTTATTTATTTATTTTTTTAAAACGAAATGAAGAAGCGGCTGAAGTGGGAATGAGCAGCCCTTTGGCGCCACGTGATTGTGACATGTGGCGCCCCAATTAATTCCTTTTCTGGTATTCAACGCCCTTTCTCCTTCAAAAAATCACCAAAAATACCTAGGAGGCCCAAAATATTCCCAAAAAATTCTGGAAAATCCCCAAGGCTCCCAGGGGTACCTGAAAAATATGAGAAGGAGAAATTAGTTCATTTGATGTGAAAATGAATATAATGACTTATATAACAAAATATTGTCTTCCAAAAATCATATAAAATAGCCTATTGCTCAAATAATTCTCAAAATTTGTCAATATGATCACAATAATACCAGGAGTTACTGAAAAATATTAGGAAGCCAATAAAGACGGTAACATCTATATTTTGTGCCAAGAATGAGATTAAGCTCCTAAAATGAAATGAAATGCAAATATACCAAAAAAGAGCAAGTTTAAACCTAATCTTTAGCATAAAATGGGGATAGTTAGGGGGTATAAATATACACTTTTCACTCCGAATCATCTGTGGGCCTATAAATTAGTGAAAAATCACGGTACATTATGGGGCAATTATTTGGGCATATAAGTGTGTATTGGCGACTTTTGGGGGTCATTTGGGATGATTTAAAAAGGAAAAACCTTTTCCTTCTACAACGAAAATGTCATTTTGGGCTCTTATTCAATTTGATTGATTAAACCCACATATTATACAACCCTTGCATCAAATGATTTTTTTCTGTAAAATCATCTTTAGATGCTTTACATCACTGGCTTATTCTGTGGATATTATATGCGTGGTTGTGCATTATATTTAAAACTTAATAATTGGAAGATCCTGCGACCGCTCTGCCGTTAGTCACCTAACCTAACGGCGTATGACGTTGCCCAGTGGTCCAATAATTATTAAGTGATTAAATGATTTATCCTCTTGCGAATATTAAATGCATGTGATGACTGTAATGAAAATGTCTGATGAAAATGTTTGATGATCACAAATTTTCTGCATGGATGGCTAATTGTGGTTTTTGGATCGGCTGTTTAAGTCCCAAATTTTATTTTCCTGTACTTTTGTTTTACTTTTGAGAGAAATTGTAGTGAGGAAATTTTGTAAATGTCCAAGACTGAAGACCATTTTCCATGGAGACGGAGGCCACAATTGAAGCTGAAGATCTTATGTGGGACCCACGTGGGTTTCCAAAGTTGTAATTTCTCTTTAAAGCTTTCATTTGTGTAATATGGACTGTAATGGGACTTTGGACTATTATTTATGTGGGACCCACGTGGGTTTCCAAAGTTGTAATTTCTCCTTAAAGCTTTCATTTGTGTAATATGGACTGTAATGGGACTTTGAACTATTATTTATGTGGGACTGGCCGATCCACACAATTATCTCTTCATATTAAAATTGCCTCCGCATGAAAATGTTTATGTTTAAATTATTAATTCATGCATATTTGTGCTCTGCTAGATAAAATGGCTAAAATCGCAGTGTCGATTTTGATGTGCTGGATGATCAGGAAGAAACTATCTGAGCTGGCAGCTCGATGTGAAGTTTCATCTGCGGGCAAAGTCCCTCATTTTTGCTGTGACTAGTAATGAAAATGTAAGCGATATAGAAAAGGCGCAAGCCATTATCTATATTCGACGCCATGTGGACAAGACCCTAAAGGCTGAATACCTTACGGTCGAAGATCCACTTGAGCTGTGGACTGTCCTTGAGGATAGATATAAACATCAGAAAGATGTTATACTACCAAGGGCACTATATGAGTGGGAGAACCTGAGACTGCAGGACTTTAAGTCCATATCTGAGTACAACTCAGCTCTCTTTAGCATCACCTCACGCCTGAAGTTGTGTGGTGAAAAAGTCTCAGAAGATCGCCTACTGGAAAAGACGTACACGTATTTCCATGAGAAAGATGCGATACAAATGCAGCAATACCGTGAACAAAAGTTCCCCAAGTATTCTGAGCTGCTGTCATGTTTACTCATGGCTGAACAAAACAGAGAGCTTCTCCTTGCCACTCACAATATGCGCCCCCTAGCATTGCTCCCATCCCAGAAGCTCATAACGCCTCTTCTTCTCGAAAGAAGAGAGACAACAAAAGAAAAGAAAGACCACAGAAAGGGGGACAGAATAAAAGGGCTAGGGGCCAAGTCCAGCAACAAAGAAATGAAAGTGAGCGGAAGTTCACGTGGCGCAGAAATGACAAAGATAGAAATGTTGCACCCCACCCAAGAGGAAATGGGAAGACCAGTGCCATAGCTGTGGCATGAAAGGCCACTGGTCAAGAGTGTGCCGAACTCCGCAGCATCTCCAGGATTTGTATAAAGAGAACAAGAAAAATAAAGCTGAAACAAACCTGATGACCTCTGATGCTCCAGTCAAGTTTACAGCTGACAACTTCGAAAATGATGCCATGCTTGATTAGCCCCTATTTTTATCTTAGCAATTTGTTTTGAGAATACTTTATGTTATGAGAGCATTTGAATTATGTAATTTGTTTTGAATGAAAATGTTTATATGAAAATGCATGTGCCTATACGATTCATCTTTTAATAGATGACCTGCTCTTATGACTGATTAGTAGACAATAACCACATACGATCTTTCAAATAAAAAGCCCAACATCAGGGCCATATTGAAGTTTCAGGGAATGCAACACTGTTGCCCCCAAATGACACAGAAACAAAAAATAAAGGATGCACTAATCTCTCCGAATTCCAAAAGAAACTTTCTAAGTTTCAAGGACATCCGTTTCAACGGATTCCATTTGGAAACAGCAAATGTAAATGAAAAACAAATTACTGTATGTAACGTCTCAAGAAAAAGGAGTAAAATCCATACTTGAACGTTTTGAGAGCCTTACAGGACTTAACCATACAAAGATTCGGAGAAAGGAAGCGAAATTAAACGGAGCACCTGAAGTGCCCGACATCAGCCAAGTTTTTACACTGGCATGATAGACTTGGCCACCCTGGATCAGTGACGATGCATCACATCTTATCCCATGGGTATGACTTGAAGAACCAGAAGATTCTTCAGAAGGGAGAATTCCCCCACATCCCTTTCTATAAGGGAAAACTAATTACAAGGACATCTCTACGAAAAATAGTAAAAGAATCTCCACGCTTCCTCAAAAAGAATATAAGGAGATAGATGTGGATAAAATCCACCCCTAGTGGGCTATTTCAGTACTTCATTGTAACGATAAATGCATCCTCAGAATATTCATATGTGTGTCTACTACAGACCCGCAAACTTAGCTTTTCCAAAGCTATTGGCACAAAAATAAAAATGTTGCGGGCACATTTTCCAGACAATAAAATATAGATAATAAGTCTGGTTAATGTTGGAAAATATACCTCTTGGTCAATTCAAGAGTACTGCCAAGCAACGGGAATAGAAAATGAACATACAAGTGCCGCATGTTCATACCCAAAATGGGTCGGCAGAGTCACTGAAAAGTAGACTCCAATGGATTGAACGTCCATTAAATCCTGATTGCCTATGGATGCATGGGGACATGCAAATTCTGCATGATGCATCGTAAATGAAAATAAGACCCTCTGGAGGTCAGAGTCTCCAATGCAACTTGCATATGGAATGCCACCGAACATTTCTCATCTGAGAATCTTCGATCACACAGTTTAAATCCCCATCGCACCACCACAGATGACAAAAATGGGTCCTCAATGTCGCCTAAGTATCTATGTAGGGTTTGACTCACCCTCAATTATAAGATACCTAGAACCTCAAACGGGGACGTATTTAAGGCACATCTTGAAGACTGTGATTTCGATGAGACGAGTTTCTCCAAAATAGGCCCAGACACTGAGAAACCTGGTGCAAAGCAAATTATAATGTGGGATACAAAATGTTTGACCCACCATGATCCGGTAACAAAATAATGTGAAGATGAGATCATGGAGATCCTCTACATATAGAACAATGTTCACCTGTTACCGGACTCATTTACTGACAACCAGAAGATTGTCATAACACACATCCCTGCTGCAAAAACTCCAGCTAGGATTGCCATTCCCGAGAATGGATGCAATCCACCAGCAGCAGAAGTAGCTGATCCTCAACAGAAGAGAGGCAGACCACTAGGCTCCAAGGACAGAGACTCCTGGAGACCTTAAGACAATTCTACCAGAGGACAATGAGCTCATGTCCATACCCTCACCCTTCCCTGAATCCACTGCAGAGGAACTGCTAGGAAAAACTGAAATTGAAAGTAAATGTTGTACGTACTGGGGAGGTGTTGGATAGATAGAACATAAATTGTCGAAAATGTATTCACGTATCATATTGCCATATATATGCAAAATCGATGATGTTTATAAATTATCGTTCCATACTCCATTGCTAGTATGCAAACGTAGAGATTGGCTAAATATGGAATGAGGCAATAAAAGATGAGCTGGACTCACTTATGAAATGTGAAATGTTCGGACCTGAAGTCCAGACACCAAAAGGTGTCAAACCTGTGGATAAAATAAAGTATTGCACACATAAGAAAAATAAATACAAAATCGTATGCTATAAAGAACAACATATAGCCCAAGGAAAATTTCACGGAAACTAGGGATCAAACAAATTAAAATGAGCATGTCTCATAAATGATGCATCAGTCTCCCTAAGTTATCAAAAGCGAATACCTTACGATTTGGCGAATGAAAATTTTGGATATGCTGTTATTGGATGTTGTGACGGCATACCTTCGTGGATATCTTGGTAAAAATAATTTCCACATTTCCTCAAATGCCTGAATAGACTTCGGGACGTCAATTCAATTGAAGAAAAAAAATAAGTATAATAAATAAATGTACAACCAAAAGAATCATTTGACAAATCACTGATTCCTATTGAGGGTTGTCTTTGCATCTAAGCAAAGAACATGATTAGAGATCATAGTTGTAAACAACTAAAATATCATCGGATCTCCTGAAGAGAAAACCGAAACATCTGTTCAAGCCTGACTATTAAACATGAAATGAAAGACCTAGGCAAATATAAAGTCATGGCTCATAGAATCCTGTTACAAACATCCAGAAGTGCGTTGGAGAAATTAAAAGGACCATTGACATCCAAAGTACACCTACGGTAGTATACTTAATGGATGTACAAAAAGAACCCTTCCGATCTCTGGAAGAGGGGGAGGATATAACTGGTCCTAAAGTCCCTTATCTAAGTGCAATCCGGCACTCCTGGCTAACTGCACGCGTCCCGATATAGCTATTGCAGTAAACTCATTAGCCACAGATAGTTGGCACCTAAGAAGGGCCATTAGACCGGAGTTAAGCCTTCTGCGCTTCCTCCAAGGGTCGAAAGATTTGGACTTACAAAATGAAGTATCATCCTCCAATGTTCATGCAAATGCAGGTTATAGGTCTGATCCCTATACTGAGAAATCACAGAACTGGTACCACAGTGGGATGGCCATCTACTGCAGATCTGCAAAGCAATCTATGAAGGCATCATCATCATATCATTCCGAGATCCTCACCACACTAATGGTGTATTTGAGGGCGCCTGCTGGTACATCACATCCCAGTGACGATTGGGATAGAGGCTAGTATTGTGGAGCTGACCACATAGTCTGAAGACCACATCAGATGCAACGATACTTAGCACACCTCTCCAGAGTTTCTGGATTCTGCAGTTGCTTAATTGTGATAACTTTGTAATTTGTGTATATTTTCGGAATGTTGTAAATAAGAATGATGAGATAAGCCTAAGAGATCTGAAAGCCTAAGAGCTTTTACAGATGAGGGGGAGTTGAGGGAATTTGTACTCTTTTCCCTTAGCTATGGTTTTTCCCACTGGGTTTTCCATAGCCAAATATTTTAACGAGGCAAATCATATCAACTCTGGATCCTGAAGTATCCACCCCTCTGTGACGCTCAGAATCCAGAAGTATTCATGAGCAGAGTCACTTGTACAAATCAGGGGAGTTATAGAGAGTTTGTACTCTTTTTTCTTAACTATAGTTTCTCCCACAGTGTTTTCCATAGCTAAAGGTTTTAACGAGGCGAACCTCACCAACTAAGGATCCTGAAGTATCCACCCCATGTGAGACTCTTATTAAGCTCAGAATCCCGAAGTACTCTTGAGTAGAGTCCACACTTATGGCTGGATAAGGGGGAGTGTTGTGAATGGAAACAACCAGAGTCGGTTAGGATTGCGGGTATCTTAGAGATACGCCCATATCTATGTATTCTATCTTTCTACTCTCCTACCATGCCTATAAATAAAGGGCTGGGGGTGCATCCCCCCGTAGTTGATTCATAACAATAATATTTAATAAAACGATCCATACTTCCAAAAATGTGAAACATAGGCCACAACGAAAAAATTAGATAAAATCCGAAAAACTGTCCGTTTAAACCGGGAGATCGTCATCTTCAACCGAAAAATTAGAGAAGACAAAATTAGGCCAAATAATCATGTCATTTAATAAAAAGATCTATACCTTTCAAAATGTATAAATTAGGACTAAGCTCAGAAAAACCGGAAAAATGTCTCTGGGAACCGGATCGCCTAAAAAAGAGAAAACAAAAGTAGGCCCAAAAAATCATATCATCTAATAAAACGATCCATATCTTCCAGAAAGTGTGCAAAAATAGCTCGGAGGTCAAAGAAATTCATAAAAATATCTTCCATAAAATGTAGAAAATAGCCCAGAGCTCAGAAAAATCTGCAGAAATGACGATTGGAATCAGGAGATCGACATCTTCAAAGGAAAATAAGAGAAGACAAAATTAGAACCTAAAAAAATCATTTCATTAAATATATACACATATCTTCCATAAAATGTAGAAAATAGCACCAAGATCAAAAAAAATCGTAAAAATGTCCATTAGAACTGGGAGATCGCCATGTACATCTGAAAAAAATAAGAGAAGACAAAATTATGCCATAAAAATCATATCATTTAATATAAAAATCCATAGCTTACAGAAAATTTAGAAAATAGCCTGGCTATCACAAAATACGCAAAAATGTCTGTTGGAACCAGAAGATCGCCATCATCAACGAAAAATCTAAAAGAAAACAAAATTAGACAAAAAACATAGCATTTAATAAAATGATCGTTGCCTTTCAGAAAATACAGAAAATAGCTCTTAGGAAAGAAAAATCCTTAAAAATTTCCGTTCGAACGGGAAAACATGCATCTTCTAGTGAAAAATAAGAGAAGACAAATGTAGACTATAAAAATCATATCATTTAATAAAAAGATCCATATCAACAATAAAATGTAGAAAATAGACTCAAGTTCAGAAAAATCCGCAAAAATTTCAGTTTGAACAGGGAGATCGCTATCATCAATTGAAAAATAAGAAAAGACAAAATTAGGCTAGAAAAATCATATCATTTAATAAAAATATACATATCTTACAGAAAATGTTGAAAATAGTCCCGAGCTTAGAAATATCGGGCAAAATGTCCGTAGGAACAGGGATATCGACATCTTCAACTTAAAAATAAGAGAAGATAAAATTAGGCTACAAAAATCATATAATGTTATAAAAAGATTCATATCTAGAAAATGTAGAAAATAATCCCGAGCTCAGAAAAATCAGCAAAAATTGTCCGTTGGAATAGGGAGATATCCATTTTCAACTAAAAATAACAGGAGACAAACTTAAGCTATAAAAATAATATCATTTAATAAAAAAATCCATATCTTCCATAAAAAGAAAATATCACAGAGATCAGAAAATCCAAAAAAATGTACGTTGTATCCGAGAGATCGCCATGTTCAACTGAAAAATAAGAGAAGACAAAATTTGGCAATAGAAATCATATCATTTAATATAAAGATTCTTATTTTCCATAAAATGTAGAAAATATCCACGAGCTAAGAAAAATCCGCAAAAATATCCGTCAGAACCGGGAGATCGCCAAATTTAATGAAAAAAGGAGAAAACAAAATTGTGCCCAAAAATCACATCAATTAATAAAATGATCGATATCTTCGAGATATTACAGAAAATAGGCCATATCTCAAAAAAAATCCGCAAAAACAATAGTTGGTTTCGGGAAATCGCCATCATTAGCGAAAAAATAAAAGAAGACAAAATATGGCCAAAAATCAGATCATTTAATAAAATGATCGATATCTTCCAGAAAATTCAGAAAATAACCTCGAGTTCAGAAAAAAACCGAAAAAAATTATCTGTGGGAACTCGGAGACAGCCATCTTCAAGTGAAAATTAAGAGATGATAAAGTAGGCGATAAAATCATTTCATTTAGTAAAAATATCCATATCTAAAACGAAAAAAATAGCCTCAAGGTCAGAAAATCCGAAAAAAAATTCTGTTGGAACCGGGAGATCGCCATCTTCAATTGAAAAATAAGGAAAGACAAATTTTAGGATTGGAAAATCATATCGTTTAATAAAAAGAGCTATATCTTACAAAAAATGTAGAAACTAGTCACACGCTAAGGAATATCGACAAAAATGTCCGTTGGAACCGGGTTATTGCCATCTTCAACTGAAAAATAAGTGAAGACAAAATTAGACTACAAAAATCATATAATGTAATAAAAAGATCTATATCTTCGAGAAAATGTAGAAAAAATAGTCCCGAGCACAGGAAAATCCGCAAAAATGTCCGTTAGAACCGGGAGATCGCCATTTTCAACTGGAAAAATAAGAGAAGATAAGCCGGAACTCAGAAAAATCTACAAAAACTTCCATTGGAACTGGCCGATCGCCATCTTCAACTGGAAAATAAGAGAAGACAAATTTAGGCTAGAAAAATTGTATAAGTTAATAAAAAGATCCATATCTTTCATAAAATGTATAAAATAGCACCAAACTCAGAATATGATATTTTAAAAACTTTTCTGTTGAAGATGGCGATATCCCGGTTACAATGTACATTTTTATAGATGAAGATGGTGATTTCTCATTTTCGAATTATGTTTTCTCTTATATTTCAGTTGATGATGGCGATTTCCCAGTTCCAACAAATATTTTGTCACTTAATTTTGTCTTCTCCGACATCATTTAATAAAACGATCCATATCTTTCAGAAGATGTGGAAAATAGCCTGGAGCTTAGAAATATCCGCAAAAATTTATGTTGGAATAGGGAGATCGCCAACTTCAACTGGAAAATAAGAGAAGATGAAATTATGCCAAAAAATCATATCATTGTTGGGGATCAGTCAACCATGGCTAAAGCTCATGGTGCCATTTTATTATATCAACATGTTAATGAGGGGAGACCAATGGTCTCTAGTATACCAAAGGTCCACCCCACTACCATGTAATGGGGTGTTAATGGTTGATAAATGAGGGGGGAGACCATAAGTCTCCCCCACTCATAACACCCTTATCCATCCATTACCTTTGGACTTAGCATATGAATACTTCAGGATTCATGATGCTAATGGGGTGGATACTTCTGGATCCAGAGTAAACATGTTTGCCTCGTTAAAATCACAGCTGTGGAAAACCCATTGGAAAAAACCAACAGTCTTAAGAAAAAAGAGTACAACCCACAGGTTACTCCCCCTGATCCGTACAAGCTTCAGGCTTGTTGGTCTCTCAGCTGTCTCATCCCGATTTATTTTACAAGCTTTACAAAAATACATTTAGGCAGAGCCTTAGTGAACAAATCAGCTAAATTATTACAAGACTGAATCTGCTGTATTTCACTTGTTTCTCCTTTTGTAGGTCGTGCGTCCAATAGAATTTAGGAGATATGTGCTTCGTCTTGTCACCCTTGATGAAACCAGTCTGTAGTTGAGCTATGCAGGTTGCATTGTCCTCAAATATCGTGGTTGTCTCAAGGTCACCAGTCTTTAGGCCGGTAGTCATTAAGATGTGATGAATCACTGAACGAAGCCATACACATTCTTTGCTTGCTTCATGGATTGCGAAGAGCTCGGAATGGTTGGAAGAGATAGCTGTAGTGGTTTGCTTTACAGATTTCCAGCAGATCATGGCTGTACCACCGTAGGTGAACACAAAACCAGTCTGTGATTTCTCAATGTGAGGATCGGACCTGTAACCTGCATCTGCATAACCAATTAAAGTGGGAGATCCACCTTTAGGGAAATATAATCCCAGGTCAATTGACCCTTGGAGGTAGCGTAGAAGCTTCTTAACTCCTTCCAGTGGCACTTTGTGGGCGCTGCACTATATCTGGCTAGAAGATTTACTTAGAACGCTATATCGGGACGCGTACAGTTAGCCAGATATAGAAGTGCTCCAATGGCACTAAGATAAGGTACTTCAGGACCTAACATTTTCTCCCCCTCTTCCAGCGGACGAAAGGGTCCTTATGTACATCCAAGGATCTTACGACCATTGGTGTACTTATAGGATGACATTTATCCATGTGGAAATTTTTAAGTAATTTCCTTGTATATGTGGATTGGTGTAACAGGATACCACAACGTAGGTGTTCTATTTGCAAGTCAAGACAATACTTTGTTTTGCCTAGGACTTTAATTTCAAAAGTATTCTTTAAGGCTTGCAGATATCTCAGCATCTCTGCAAGAGATCCAATGAGATTTAAGTCGTCCACATAAATGGCGACTATAACAAATCATGTTCCCGATCTTTTAATAAAGATACATGGACAGACTTCATTATTGGTGAAACCTTACTGTGCAAGGAAATCACTCAGTCTGTTATACCACATTTTACCCGATTACTTAAGACCATATAATGATCTTTGAAGCCTTACAGAGTAGATGTCTCGAGGTCTTTCTGCTATCTCTGGAGGTAATTTATATCCTTCAGGGAGTTTCAAATAGATTTCTTTATCTATATTGCCATATAGATATGCAGTCACAACGTCTTTGAGTTGATTTCTAGGCTTTCAAAGATGATAAGCTTAATAAAAATCGGAACGTGATCGCATCCATAACAGGGGAATATGTTTGTTCATAATATATCCCCGGTCGTCGGGATAAACCCTGTGCTACAAGCCGTGCTCTGTAGCGTACGATCTCGTTATTTTCATTTCTTTTTCTGACGAAACCCCACTTATAACTCACAGGTTTTACACCTTTTGGTGTTTGCACTACTAGTCCAAAAACTTTGCGTTTCAAGAGTGAGTCCAGCTCTACTCCTATTGCATCGTTCCACTTTGGCCAATCATCTTTGCGTTTATGTTTTGCTAGAGATTGTGGTTCGATGTCATCGTCGTATTCAGCGACGTGCACGGCAATATTGAACGCAAAGTCGTCGTCAACGACAGTGCTTTATCTGTCCAGTACCTCCCCAATACGTACAAAATTTAATGATGTTTCTCCTATAGTTTCATCTTCAAGGGAATGTAGGAGGGGAGAGGTAGCTGGTCTGAGCTCAGCATCCTGTGTAGGGCTCATCTTTATTTCTCCAGGATTTTTTTTCTTTTTCGAGGAGCTTTGTCCTTCGAACCTGGTAGGCATCCACTCTTTAATTGAGGTACAGCCGATTCTGCTGTTGGTGGGTTGCATCCATCTTTGGGGATGTCAATCCTAGCTGGCGTATTGGCAACAGGGACGCGTGATCTGACAATCTTCTGGTTGTCAGTAAAATTATCCGGTAGTAAATGTACTGTATTCTGAAGATGAAGGATCTTCAGGATCTCATCTTCACATTGACTAGTACACGGATCATAATGAGACAAAGTCTTTGTGTCCCAAGAAATGGTCTCAGAAGCTTCTGGCTTCTTAGACTGTGTGCCTAGTTTAGGAAATACATTTTCATCAAACTCACAGTCATCAAAACGTGCCTTAAATGTGTCACCCGTTAGGGGTTCAAGATATCTAATTATAGAGGGTGAATCATACCCTATATAGATACCCAAACGACGATGTGGACCCATTTTGGTCCTTTGAGGTGGTGCAATGGGCCAGCAAATATCCCCAAGTATTCTCTCCAAGAAGCTAGGAGACTTTAATCCCACTTTCAATAGGGATGCTCTCGTTATTAATTTACCCTTGAAACAAAGCAGACATGGAAAATCACTTTTCTGAAGAATCTTCATGTTCTTCAGATTATTTCCTAAAGATTAGATGATGATGCGGTGCATCGTTGCCGATCCAGAGTGACCAAGTCTGTTATGCCAGAGTTTGAATTCAGGAGATGAAAGGCACTTCTGGTGCATAGTAAAATTATCTTCTATAGATTTAATATAAGTATGATAGAGACCCAACGGGAGTCCCTTAATTCGTTCTAAGACAGTTTTAAACCGTCTTTTTGACGAGTAACATACATATATTCATCCTCATGTATATCTATAGTTTCTAAGTGATATCCGTTTAAACGATTATCTTTGAAACTTAATATATTCCTATTTGATTTAGGAGAGAAAAGTGCATCTTTTATTATTAGTCTTTTGTTATTTGGGAGCATAATCATTGCTTCACCAGATCCTTCAATTATGTTAGATAGTCCTGAAATAGTAATAATATGACCATCATAATTATTTAAGTTAATATTTTTTTCTCGAAGGATTGTGTGCATCGAGGTACTGTCCACTAGGCACTCACACTTCATCTATAGATAATGAAATCAATACTTTAATAAAAGGAAGACATTCATTTATTGAAAAAGTAAAGATTAAACCCAACTACAGATGACGAAGTAAATGCATAATAGATAAAAATGACATCAATATAGGAGGTCTTCATTCTCGCAGTCATCCAGTGTGAACTTGGATGTCGACAGGGTGTCCACCAGATTTGTTTCAACGGGAGACTTCAGGCTCGCCTGATACAGATCTTGGAGGTGTCGTGGAGTACGACAGTTTTTGGTCCAATGTCCAGTCATGCCACATCTGTGGCATTTGTCCTCCCAATTATTGTTGGGAATAGACGTTTGTCCAGTGTTCTTTTTCTTCCACTGGGTTTCTTCTTTCCCTCATTTTTGTTGCTTTGGGAAGGGATGTTGTGCTGGGGAGGACCTCTGGCCTGCCTCTTAGGGAGTTTCCCTTTGTTGAATTTTCCCTTCTGTTTGTTCTTCTGTTTCTGGGAAGAAACTATGTAAGCCTCAAGGAGAGAAGCTGAGCCTGTGGGGCATAGGTTATGGGTGGCCAGTAGTAACTCTATATTCTGCTCCGCCATGAGAAGGCAGGAGTGCAGGTCAGAGTACTTAGTGACATTTCATAACGTGCACGTGGGAGGATCACATCTTTCTGATGTTTATATTTATCCTCCAGTGCAGTCCACAACTCTAGTGGGTCTTCTACAGTGAGATACTCAGCCTTTAGGGTCCGATCAATATGTCGTCTGATATAGAATATGGCTTTCGACTTATCTACATCAGAGACTTGTGGTGTAGAAGCTGCCTCAGTAGTGCCTGTTGTCGTGGGCACAGGAGTAGAGATTGTGGCCATTAGGCCCTGTGCGTGCAAGTGGAACTTCAGGTCCACATACCATCTCAGATAATTCTTTCCATCCGCATCGAGAACTTCAAAGTCAACGCTCTATATTTTTGCCATTTTATCTATGCATTTAAAATGACATGAATTAATAAAACATATTAGGAATTCATGTAAAGCTAATAAATTAGTTGCGTGGATCGGCCAGTCACCATATAATAAAGTCCAAAGTCCAAAATTATACAGTCTAGGAAATACAAAAGACTAAAATGAAAAATTACAACGTGGAAACATATTGGGGTCCCTGCAAATTTGCAATTTGGCCTCCGTCTTCTAGGAATAAAACTTCGGTCTTTGGCTTTATACAAATTATATCCTCACTACAATTTCTCTCAAAAAAGAAAAGAAAATACGAGGAATATGAAATGGTGACAAATTGGCTGATCCAAAACCATAACGTAGTTTATTAAATATCCACGCAATTTATAAATTATGCAACAAACACATGCATAAATTATTGTGCAACATCACAGGCTTATCAAATTTAATTTAATCAACATCGCACGCAATATATTGGAGAAATATAAAATATTTAATAATTACTTGTGCCACGTGGAGACATATCATACACCGTTAGGTAAGATAACTAACGGCAGTGCGACCTCAGGACCTTCCATAATTATTAAATAAAAAAATCTTATTTATCCAAATTTTGCAGATAGTGATGTTATTGATATTATATAGACCACAAACAAATAATATCCCAAAATGAATATTAATGCAACACATCAATTTATATAGATTTTTCAGAATTTCCAGTAATAACTTGATATTTTCTGATATTCTTCTAGAATTAATGGAAATTTTCTGAGTTTAAATTTATATTTAAATCAGAAGGATAACATAACCGAATTATGCCAATAAAAAGCCCTTAGGCTTGCTGCAGGCTGCAGGCCAAACAGACAAAAAAATCTCAATTTTTATTTATAATAAATGGGTAAATGGGCTAATAGCCCATATTATAAGTGATGCAAAAATAATTGCATGAGAATAATGTTGAGAGAAAACCAGTGTTAATTTTTAGGAGCTGGTTTTAAGTACTCCCTAAACAACTTAAAAAAAGGTTTGGGTTCCTGTAACATCTTAAATGCATAATTGCATGAGAATAATGTTGAGAGAAAACTAGTGTTAATTTTAAGTACTAGACTTATTCTTAGAAATCATCTCTACTATTATAATTACAGTTTTCCCTTCCGAGTTGGAACTGGGATTTCTCTTCGAGATGTTGTGGGCTGACTAGTAACAGATACTCTGGGTCAAATTTTTTTAATATAAAAGTATTAAAATTTAACTTGATAAAAAAAATCTAATCTTCCAATAAATTCGTACTTAAACCAAATTCAAATGGCATGTAACATCTTTATTAAAATCGGCACCACTAATCCTCAGTTTCTAATGTCATGACATCATTAAATAGTTCATAAATGTCAAAGCCCATCATTTATCCAAATCAAATACATAATAAAACTGTGCAAATTTTTATTTCACTTCGCCTGTATTTGCATATGGTCAAAACTCTCGTATGATTTTGAACATCACATATGTCACACGGATGCATCTACGTTGACAGGGGGCGTGACACACTGATCCTCAATAAATTCATAAAGATGCATAGAGTACGCATGTCCTGCACCAGTGCTACATTTTTTCCTAGTCTACCAAATTAGGGGAATTTTGGTGAAAACAATATTGATTTTTTTCTATTTTTTATATGTTGATTTGAGTAAATCAATCAACATACATATGTAAAAAATTGAATACGGTTCATAATATATATCTACGGGATTAGAATTTTTATCTCTAGAACAAAGATCTAGGGAATAACAAATAAAATCCGTAGATAAAAATCCCCGCTCCCGCAATTCGTGAAAGAAATCAGTCGATCGGTGTCGCAAAGCTTCGCCGCAACTACAAGATTCTTTTGCAAGAAGGAAATTTTGTTGGCTCAGAAAAAAATTTATGTTAGAGCGAAGTCATGCTGATAACGTGTTGGAGATCAATTAACCATGGCTATAGCTCATGGTGCCATTTTATTACATCAACATGTTAATAAGGGGAGACCAATGGTCTCTAGTATACCAAAGGTCCACCTCACTACCATGTATGGCGTGTTTATGGTGGATAAATGAGGGGGGAGACCATAAGTCTCACCCACTCATAACAATCATTTAATAAAACGAGCCATATCTTCCAGAAAATGGGGAAAATAGCGCAAAGCTCAAAAAATCCGCAAAATGCCCTTTGGGACCAAGAGAATGCCATCTTCAACTAAAATATAAGAGAAGACAAAATTAGTCCAAAAAATCACATCATTCAATATAAAGATCGCCATCTTCAATTGGAAAATAAGAGAAGACAAACTTTGGTTATAAAAATCATATCATTTAATAACAAGATTCATATCTTCCATAAAATATATAAAATAGCTCTGAACTCAGAAAAATCCGCAAAAATGTCCGTTGGAACCGGGAGATCCCATTTTCAACTTAAAAATAATTGAAGACAAACTTGAGCAATAAAAATCATATATTTAATAAAAAGATCCATTTCTTTAATAAAATAAAGAACATAGCAACAAGCTCAGAAAATCCAAAAAAATGTTCGTTGGAACCGGGAGATCGCTATGTTCAACTGAAAAAAATAGAAGAAAAAATTAGGCTATAAAAATCATATCATTTATTTAAAAGATCCATAACTTTATGTAAATTTAGAAAATTGCCCGGAGCCTAAAAAAATCTGCCAAAATGTACAGTGGAACCGGGAGATCGCCATCTTCAACCAAAAAATAAGAGAAGAAAAAATAAGGCCAAAAAAATCATATCATTCAATAAAAAATTTCATCACTTCCCGAAAATGAAAAATAACCACAAGCTCTGAAAATTCCGCAAAATTGTTCGTTTGGACCGGAGATTGCCATCTTCAAATAAATAATAAAATAACAAAAAATTAGTTTATAAAATCATATCATTTAAAACAAACATGCATATCATACAGAAAATGTTGAAAATAGATCGAAGCCCAGAAAAATCCACAAAAAGGAATGTTGGAACCTGGAGATCGTCATCTTCAACAGAAAAATAAAGGAAGCCAAAATTCATATCATTTAATAAAATATACATATCTGCCATAAAATGTAGAAAATAGCCCCGAGCTCAGAAAAATCCTTACAAATGTCCGTTGGAACTAGGAGATTGCCATATTCAATTAAAAATGAGTTGACAAAATTAGGCCAAAAAAATTGTATCCTTTAATAAAAAGGTTCATGTCTCTCAGAAAATGTACAAAAAGGCCCAAACTAAGAAAATCCACAAAAAAATGTAGGAACCTGGAGATCGCCATCTTCAACTAAACATAAGATTAGATAAATTTAGGATATAAAAACATGTCATATAATATAACGATTCTTATCTTCCCGAAAGTGTATAAAAAAGCCCTGAGCTCAGATAAATCCGCAAAAATATCTATTGGTACCCGGGAGATCGCCATTTTCAACTGGAAAATAAGAGAAGACAAAAATGAAGGCAAACTATCATATCATTTTAAAAAATGATCCATATCTTCCAAAATTGTGGAAAATAAGCCGGAGCTCAGAAAAATCCGTAAAAATGTCCGTTGGAACCGGGTGATCGCCATCTTCAACTGGAATATAAGAGAAGACAAAATTAGGCTAAAATATTTAATCATTTAATAAAAAGATCGATATCTTCAACAGGAAAATAAGAGAAGACAAATTTAGGCTAGAAAAATCTTATCAATTAATAAAAAATTCATATATTTCATAAAATGAAGAAAATAGATCAAGCTCAGAAAATGATATATAAAAATCTTTTCTGTTGAAGATCTCAAATATCCCAGTTACAACGGACATTTTTATAGATGAAGATGGCGATTTTCCGGTTTCGAATTTTGTCTTCTCTTATATTTCAGTTGAAGATGGTGATTTTCCGGTTCCAACCGACATTTTTTGGACTAATTTTTTCTTCTCAGATATCATTTAATAAAACGATCCATATATTCCAGAAAATGTGAAAAATAGCACTGACATCAGAAATATCTGCAAAAATGTCCATTGGAACCGGGAGATCACCAACTTCTACTGGAAAATAAGAGACGATAAAATTAGGCCAAAAATCATACAATTTAATAAACGATACCTATCTTCCAGAAAAGGGGGAAAATAGCCTGGAGCTCAGAAAAATCCGCAAAATTGTCTGTTGTGATTGAAAGAATGCCATCTTCGACTGAAAAATAAGAAAGACAAAATTAGGCCAAAAATCATATCATTCAAAATAAAGATCACCATCTTCAACTCGAAAATAAGTGAAGACAACGTAGGTTATAAAAATCATATCGTTTAATAAAAAGATGTATATCTTCCAAAAATGTAGAAAACATCCCTGAGCTTAGAAAAATCCGCAAAAATGTCTGTTGAAACCGGAAGATCGCCATCTTCAACTTAAAAATAATAGATGAAAAACTTAAGCTATAAAAAGCAGATGATTTAGTAAAAAGATCCATATCTTCCATAAAATAAAGAAAATAGCACAGAGCTAAGAAAATCCACAAAAAATTTTTATTAGAACTGGGAGATCGCTATGTTCAACTGAAAAATAAGAGAAGACAAAATTAGGCAATAAAAATCATATCATTCAATATAAAGATTCTTATTTTCCAAAAATGTAGAAAATATCCCCGAACTAAGAAAAATCCGCGAACATATATAACTATCAGAAACCAGGATAGCACAAAATTTAATGAAAAAGAGAGAAGGAAAAATTTGGCAAAAATATCATATCAATGAATAAAACGATCAATATCTTCTAGATAATACAGAAAATAGCCTAGCGCTCAGAAAAATCTTCAAAAATATTCGTGTGAACCGGGGATTGCCATCATCAACGAATAATTTAAGAGAAGATAAAATTCGCCAAAAACCATAACATTTAATAAAATGATCGTTGTCTACCAGAAAATACAGAAAATAGCCCCAAGGTCAGAAAAATCTGCAAAAATTTCTGTTGGAACCAGGAAACCGTCACCTTCAAGTGAAAAACAAGAGAAAACAAACGTAGACGCTAAAAATTATATCATTTAATAAAAAGATCCATATCGAAAATAAAATATAAAAAATAGCATCGAGTTAAAAAAAATCCGCTAATATTTACGTTTGAACTGGGAGATCACTACCATCATTTGAAAAATAAAAGAAGACAAAATTAGGCTAGAAAAATTATATCATTTAATAAAAGATCCATATCTTATAGAAAATAGTTCCGACCTCAGAATTATCGGCCAAAATGTCCGTTTATCCCGGGATATCACCATCTTCAATTGAAAAATAAGTGAAGACAAAATTAGGCTACAAAAATCATATAGTGTAATAAAAGATCCATACATTCCAGAAAAAGTAGAAAATAATCCCGAGCTCAGAAAAATTTGCAAAATGTCCGTTGGAATTGGGTGATCTTCAACGAAAAAATAAGAGAAGACATAATTAGGCCAAAATATCATTTCATTTAATAAAACGATCCAAATCTTCCAAAAATGTGGAACATAGGTCAGAGCTTAAAAAAATCCGCAAAAATGTCCGTTTGAACTAGGTGATTACCATCTTCAATTGGAATATAAGAGAAGTCAAAATTAGGCCAAAACATCATATCATTTAATAAAAATATCGTCATCTTCATCTGGAAAATAAGAGAAGACAAATTTAGGACAGAAAAATCATTACAATTAATAAAAAGATCCACATCTTTCATAAAATGTATAAAATAGCACCAATCTCAGAAAGTGATATATTAAAATCTTTTCAGTTGACGATGGTGATATCCCGGTTACAACGGACATTTTTATAGATAAAGATGGCGATTTCATGATTTAGAATTTTGTCTTCTCTTATCTTTCAGTTGAAGATGGCGATTTCCCGGATCTAACAGACATTTTTTGGCCTAATTTTGTCTTCTTTGATATTATTTAATAAAACGATCCATATATTCCAGAAAAATGGAAAATATCCTGGAGCTTAGAAATATCCGCAAAAACGTCTGTTAGAACATGGAGATCGCCAACTTCAACTTCAACAGGAAATTAAGAGAAGACAAAATTAGGCCTAAAATCATATCATTTAATAAACGTTCCTTTTCTTCCGGAAAATCTGGAAAATAGCACAGAGCTTAGAAAAATCTGCAAAAATATCCTTAGGGATCGAGCGAAGGCCATCTTTAACTGAAATATAAGAGAAGACAAAATTAGGCCAAAAAATCTTATCATTCAATATAAAGTTTGCCATCTTAAACTGGAAAATAAGACGAAACAAACATATGTTATAAAAATCATATCATTTAATAAAGCCATCCAAATCTTCCATAAAATGTTGAAAATATGACGGAGCTCGAAAAAATCTGCAAAAATGTCTGTTGGCACTGGGAGATTGCCATCTACAACTTAAAAAATAATAAAAGACAAACTTAAGGTAAAAAATCATATCATTAATAAAAAGATCCATATCTTCCATAAAATAAAGAAAATAGCACAGATATTAGAAAATCCGCAAAAATGTCCGTTAGAACCGGGCGATCGCTATGTTCAACCAAAAAAATAAGAGAAGACAAAATTTGTAAATAAAAATCATATCTTTTAATATAAAGATTTTTATTTTCCATAAATTGTAGAAAATATCTCTACGCTCCAAAAAATCTCCAAAAATATCTGTCGGAACTGGGAGAGTGCAAAATTTAACGAAAAACAGAAAAGGGAAAATTAGGCCAACATATCATATTATTTAATAGAACGATCTATATCTTCTAAATAATACAGAAAATATCCCAGATATCAGAAAAATCCTCAAACATATCGGTGTGAACCGGGAGATCGCCATCATCAACGAAAAATCTAAGAGAAGACAAAATTTGGCAAAAAAATCATAGCATTTAATAAAATGATCGTTATCTTTCCAGAAATATAGAAAATAACCTCGTGGTCAGAAAAATCCACAAAAATTTCTGTTGGAACCGGGAAACCGCCATTTTCAAGTGAAAAATAAGAGAAGACAAACGTATGCTATAAAAATATATCATTTAATTAAAAAATCCATATCTACAATAAAATGTAGAAAATAGCATCGTGTGTAGAAAAACCCGTAAAATTTCGTTGGAACCAGGAGATCGTCATCATCAATTTAAAAAGAAGGGAAGACAAAATTAGGATAGAAATATCATATTATTGAATAAAAGGTCCATATCGTATAGAAAAAGTAGAAAATAGTCCTTAGCATTGAAATATCGGCCAAAATGTCTGTTGGAACCGGGATATCGTCATCTTCAATCGAAAAAAATAAGAGAAGACAAAATTATGCTACAAAAAGAATATACTGTTAAAAGAAAATCCATATCGTCCAGAAAATATAGAAAATAATTCCGAGGTCAGAAAAATATGCAAAAATGTCTGTTAAAACCAGGAGATCGTCATCTTCAACTGGAAAATAAGAGAAGACTAAATTTGGCCAAAATATCATATCATTTAATAAAACGATCCTTATCTTCCAAGAATGCAGAAAATAAGCCTGAGCTCAGAAAAATCTGGAAAAATGTCCGTTGGAACTGGGTGATCGCCATCTTCAACTGGAATATATGAGAAGACAAAGTTAAGCCCAAAATCATATCATTTAATAAAAAGATCGTCATCTTCAACTGTCATCTTCAACTGGAAAATAAGAGAAGCCAAATTTAGGACATAAAAATCATATCAATTAATAAAAAGATCCATTCTTTCTTTAAAATGAATAAAATAGCACCAAACTCAAAAAAATGATATACAAAAATATTTTAAGTTGAAGATGGCTATATCCCGGTTACCACAGACATTTTATAGATGAAGATGGCGATTTCCTTGTTCCAGATTTTGTCTTCTCTTATCTGTCAGTAGAAGATGTCGATTTTCCAGTTCCACGTAAATTTTTTGTCAGTAGAAGATGTCGATTTTCCAGTTCCACGCAAATTTTTGGCCTAATTTTGTCTTTCCTTATATCATTTAAAAAATGATCCATATATTCCAGAAAATATGAAAAATATCTCGTAGCATAGAAATATCCCCAAAATTTCTGTTGGAACCGAGAGATCGCGGGACTTCAATTGGAAATTAAGAGAAGACAAAATTAGGCCAATAAATCATATCATTTAATAAAATGTTTCATATCTTCCAGAAAAAGTGGAAAATGGCCAGGAGCTCAGAAAAATAACAGAAGACAAACTTAAGCTATAAAAATCATATCATTTAATAAAAAGATCCATGTCTTCCATAAAATAAAGAAAATAGCATAGAGATCAGAAAATCCTAACAACAATGTCCATTGGATCGGGGAGATCGTCATGTTCAACTGAAAAATAAGAGAAGACAAAATTTGTCAATAGAAATCATATCATTTAATGTAAAGATTCTTATTTTCCATAAAATGTATAAATTATCCCCGAGCTAAGATAAATCTGGGAGATCGCCAAATTTAACGAAAAGAGGAGACAAAATTAGGCCAAAATATCATATCATTTAATAAAATGATCAATATCTTCCAAATAATACAGAAAATAGCCCAGAGCTCAAAAAATCCTCAAAAATATCCGTGGGAACCAGGAGATCGCCATCATAGAGAAGACAAAATTAGATAAAAAAATCATAGCATTTAATAAAACGATCGTTATCTTCCCGAAAATATAGAAAATAGCCAGGAGATCGGAAAAATCCGCACAAATTTCCATTGGAACCGGGAAACCACCATTTTCAAGTGAAAAATAAAAAAAAAGACAAACGTAGGCTATAGAACTTATATCATTTACTTAAAAATCCATATCTACAATGAAATATAGAAAATAGCCTTGAGTTCAAGAAAAATCCGTAAAACATTTTGTTGGAACCGGTAGATCGCCATCATCAATTTAAAAAAAGAGAAGACAAAATTAGGCTAGAAAAATTATATCATTGAATAAAAAGATCCATATCTTTCATAAAATTTAGAAAATAGTCCTGAGCTTAGAAATATCGGCCAAAATGTTTGTCTGAACCAGAATATCATCATCTTCAACTGAAAAAAATAAGAGAAGACAAAATTAGGCTAAAAAGAATATATTGTAAAAGAAAATCCATATCTTCGAGAAAACATAGAAAATAATTCTGAGCTCAGAAAAATCAGTAAAAATGTTCGTTAGAACCAGGAGATCGCCATCTTCAACTAGAAAAATAAGAGAAGACAAAATTTGGCCAAAATATCATATTATTTAATAAAACGATCCATATCTTCCAAAAATGTGGAAAATAGGCCTGAGCTCAAAAAAAATCCGGAAAATGTCCTTTGGAACTGGGTCATCGCCATCTTCAACTGGAATTTATGAGAAGACAAAATTAGGCCCAAAATCATATCATTTAAAAAAAGATCGCCATCTTCAACCGTCATCTTCAACTGGAAAATACGAGAATAAAAATTTAGATATAAAAATCATATCAATTAATAAAAAGATCCATATATTTCATAAAATGAATAAAATAGCACCAAACTCAGAAAATGATATACAAAAATATTTTAAGTTGAAGATGGCAAAATCCTGATTACCACGGACATTTTATAGATGACGATGGCGATTTTCCGGTCTGAATTTTGTCTTCTCTTATCTTTCAGTTGAAGATGGCGATTTCCCGGTTCCAACAGATATTTTTTGGCCTAATTTTGTCTTCAATGATATCATTTAAAACAATGATCCATATATTCCAGTAAATATGGAAACTATCCAGTAGCTCAAAAATATCCGCAAAAATGTTCGTTGGAATCGGGAGATCGCTAACTTCAACTAGAAATTAAGAGAAGAAAATTAGGCCAAAAACCATAGCATTTAATAAAACATTCCATATCTTCCAAAAAATGTGGAAAATAACTAGGAGCTCAGAAAAATATGCAAAAATTTCCTTTGTAACCGAGAGAAGGCCATCTTTAACTGAAATATAAGAGAAGACAAAATTAGGCCAAAAAATCATATTATTAAATATAAAGATCACCATCTTCAACTGGAAAATAAGAGAAAACAAACTTAGGTTATAAAATTCATATCGTTTAATAAAATGATCCATATCTTCCATAAAATGTAGAAAATATGCCGGAGCTCAGAAAAACTGCAAAAATGTCCGTTGGAACTGGAAGATCGCGATCTTCAACTTAAAAATAATAGAAGACAAATTGAAACTATAAAAATCATATCATTTAATTAAAGATCCATATCTTCCATATAATAAAGAAAATAGCACAACGAACAGAAAATCCAAAAAATGTCCATTGGATCTGGGAGATTGCCATGTTCAACTGAAAAATAAGAGAAGACAAAATTTGGCAGTAGAAATAATATCATTTTAATATAAATATTCTTATTTTCTATAAAAAGTAGAAAATATCCCCGATCTCAGAAAAAACCGCAAAAATATCCGTCGGAACCTGAAGATCACCAAATTTAACGAAAAAGAAGAAGAAAAATTAGGTCAAAAATCATACCATTTAATAAAACGATCGATCTCTTCCACATAATATATAAAATAGGTTATATCTCAGAAAATTCGCAAAAATATCTGTTGGTTCCAGGAAATTGCCATCATTAGTGAAAAAAAATAAGAGAAGACAAATCTTGGCCAAAAAATCTTATCATTTAATAAAACGATCGATGTCTTCCAGAAAATTCAAGGAATAACCCCAAGTCAGAAATATCTTCAAAAATGTCTGTCGGAACTAGGAGACCGCCATCTTCAAGTGAAAAATAAGAGAAGATAAACATAGGCTATAGTATCATATAATTTAATAAAAATATCCATATCGACAATAAAACATAGAAAATAGCCTCTAGGTTAGAAAAATGCCAAAAAATTTCCATTGGAACCTGGAGACCGCCATCTTCAATTGATAAATAAGGAAAGACAAAATTAGGATAGAAAAATCATATCATTTACTAAAAAGATCTAAATCTTACAGAAAATGTAGAAACTAGTACCGTGCTCAGGAATTTTAGCTAAAATGTCGTTGGAACCGGGATATTGCCTACAAAAATCTAATAATAATATATGTCTTCCAAAAGTGTAGAAAATTCATATCTATCCCGGTTACATTGTCATCTTCAACTTAAAAAAATTGTAGACAAACTTAAGCAATAAAAATCATATCATTTAATAAAAAGATACATATCTTCCATAAAATAAAGAAAATAATACCGAACTCAGAGAATGCGAAAAAATTCCTTTGGGACCGAGAGATCGCTATGTTTAACTGAAAAATAAGAAAAGACAACCTTTGGCAATAAAAATCATATCATTAATATAAACATTCTAATTTTCCATAAAATGTTGAAAATATCTTCGAGCTCAGAAAATCAGTAAAATCACCGGGAGATCGCTAAATTTAACAAAAAAGTCAAAATTCAGCCAAAAAAATCACAACATTTAATAAAACGGTCGATATCTTCCAGATAATGCAGAAAATATCCCCGAGCTCAGAAAAATCTGCAAAAATATCTGTTGGAACCGGGAGATCACCATCATCACTGAAACAATATATATGAGAAGATGAAATTCGGCCAATAATCATATCATTTAATAAAACGATCGATATCTTTCAGAAAATACAGAAAATAGCCTCGAGGTCAGAAAAATTTGCAAAAGTTTCGTTGGAGAACTGGGAGACCGCCATCTTCAAGTGAAAAATAAGAGAAGATAAAATTTGGCTAGAAAAATCATATAATGTAATAGAAAGATTCATATCTTCCAGAAAATGTAGAAATAATCCAGAGCTCAGAAAAATTCGCAAAAAATGTCCGTTGGAACCGGTAGATCGAAATCTTCAACTGGAAAAAAAGAGAAGCCAAAATTAGGCCAAAATATCATATTATTTAATAAAACAATCCATATCTTCCAAAAATGTGGAACATATGCCACAGCTCAGTAAAATCCGGAAAACTGTCTGTTTAAACTGGGAGATCTCATCTTCAACCGAAAATTAAAGAAGACAAAATTAGGCCAAAAATCATATCATTTAATAAAAAGATATACACCTTTCAAAAATGTATAAATTAGGATTAAGCTCAGAAAAACCGGAAAAATGTCTATGGGAACCAGGTGATCGCCTAAAAAAGAGAAAACAAAATTAGGCCCAAAAAATCAGATCATCTAATAAAACGATCCAAATCTTCCAGAAAGTGCGCAAAAATAGCTCGGAGGTCAAATAAATCCACAGAAATATCTTCCAGAAAATGTGTAAAATAGCACAAAGCTCAGAAATATCTGCAGAAATATCGGTTGAAACCAGGAGATCGACATCTTCAACGAAAAATAAGAGAAGACATAATTATAACCTAAAAAATCATATCATTAAATATATATACCCATATCTTCCATAAAATGCAGAAAATAGCACCAAGCTCAAAAAAATCGCAAAAATATCCATTAGAACCAGGAGATCGCCATGTACAACTGAAAAAAAATTAGAGAAGACAAAATTATGCCATAAAAATCATATCATTTAATATAAAGATCCATAGCTCATAGAAAGTTTAGAAAATAGCCCGAAGATCACAAAAATCAGCAAAAATGTCTGTTGGAACCAGGAGATTGCCATCATCAACGAAAAATCTAAGAGAAAACAAAATTAGACAAAAATTTCATAGCATTTAATAAAACGATCGTTACCTTCAATAAAATACAGAAAATAGCTCTGAGGAAAGAAGAATTCGCCAAAATTTCTGTTGGAACTGGAAAACATGCATCTTCTAGTGAAAAATAAGAGAAGACAAATGTAGGCTATAAAAATCATATCATTTAATAAAAAGATCCATATCTACAATAAAATGTGGAAAATAGACTCAAGTTCAGAAAAATCCGCTAAAATTTCCGTTTGAATAGGGAGATCGCCATCATCAATTGAAAAATAAGAAAAGACAAGATTAGCCTAGAAAAATCATATCATTTAATAAAAATATACAAAACTTACAGAAAATGTTGAAAATAGTCACGAGCTCAGAAATATCGGGCAAAATTCCTCGCCATCTTCAACTTAAAAATTAGAGAAGATAAAATTAGGCTACAAAATCATATAATGTGATAGAAAGATTCATATCTTCCAAAAATGTAGAAAATAATCACGAGCTCAAAAAATCCGCAAAAAATGTCCGTTGGAACCGTGATATCGTAATCTTCAACTGGAAAAAAAGAAAGCCAAAATTAAGCCAAAATATCATATTTGTTGTGAATGGAAATAACCAGAGTCGGTTAGGATTGCAGGTATCTTAGAGATACACCTATATCTATGTATTCTATCTTTCTACTGTCCTACCATGCCTATAAATAAAGGGCTGGGGGTTCCTCCCCTAGTAGTTGATTCATAACACATTATCAGCACGAGACTCTAGAAAATTTTTCTTTCCACAAATTTTTCGTTCGTTGCGAAGGCAAAGGCGAGAGGAGACGGGTGATCCATGTGCACGGTGCAAGGCTTCCTAAATCGAGCGTCATCATCCGCGTCGGGCTTTGTTCAACAGTCGCTATATCAGAGGACGGATATAGAGATAAAATCACTAAAAACGATGTTTTTAATCATATGTATGATTGCTCTACCCCTAGATCTCGCAAGATCGACACGAGAATTTGCTAGATCGCCTAAAAACAACAAACTTTTCGTACCAAAAACCAATTTTTAGGGTTCCCCCTCTACCGTCCATGGCCGCCCCCTTAGGGGAGGAGACCGGCACCGTGCCTCGCCCCCCCTGCAGGGGGGCAGCCGGTGCCCCGCCACTGTCTCCCCTGTAAGGGGGCGGCAGCTAACCGTCCCACCTGCAGGGGGTGGCTGCCCCCGCCGCTCCCCCTGCAGGGGGACGGCGGCTGCCCCTACAGTTGCTCCACCTGCAGGGGGCGTCGGCCCCGCCGCTCCCCCTACAGAGGGGCGGCGACTGCCCCTGCCACTGATCCCCCTGCAGGAGGCCGGCGGTGCCCCTGCCGGCGTCCCCCCTGCAGGGGGCGACGGCCTCTGTCGTCCCCCTGCAGGGGGGCGGCGACGGCCCACCGCCGCCCCCCTACAGGGGGCCGACAGCCCCGCTGCCCCCTTTGCAGGGGGCGGCCGCCCCTCCCCCCTCCGCTGTTTCGGCGGCTGTACGAGGGCGGTGGCGGCTAACCCTAGCCGCCGCCCCCAAAACCCTATTGGGCCTCTGAGCCCAGATTCACAAAAACATGAGTGCGGGCCTGAAGCCCGCAGCCAATCTGCGGGCTTCAGGCCCGCAGGCCAATTTTTCTTCAAAAAAAGAATAAGGGGGGCGAATGCTGAAAATAAGTCTTTAAAAGATTTTTGGGGCTAAAATAAATAATTAAATAGGGTGTCTGTGGGCCTATAAATTCGTGAAAAATCACGGTACATTATGGGGTTGTTATTTGGGCATATAAGTGTGTATTGGGGACTTTTGGGGGTCATTTGGGATGATTTAAAAAGGAAAAACCTTTTCCTTCTACATCGAAAATGTAATTTTGGGCTCTTATTCAATTTGATTGATTAAACCCACATATTATACAACACTTGCATCGAATGATTTTTTTCCGTAAAATTATCTTTAGATGCTTTACATCACTGGCTTATTCTGTGGATATTATATGCGTGATTATGCATTATATTTAAAACTTAATAATTAGGAAGATCCTGCGACCGCTGTGTCGTTTGTCACCTAACCTAACGGTGTATGACGTTGCCCAGTGGTCCAATAATTATTAAGTGATTAAATGATTTATCCTCATGCGAATATTAAATGCCTGTGATGCCTGTGATGAAAATGTCTGATGAAAATGTCTGATGAGCACAAATTTTCTGCATGGATGGCTAATTGTGGTTTTTGGTTCGGCTGTTTAAGTCCCACATTTTATTTTCCTGCACTTTTCTTTTACTTTTGAGAGAAATTGTAATGAGGAAATTTTGTAAATGTCTAAGACCGAAGACCATTTTCCATGGAGACAGAGGCCACAATTGAGGCTGAAGATCTTATATGGGACCCACGGGGGTTTCCAAAGTTGTAATTTCTCTTTAAAGCTTTCATTTGTGTAATATGGACTGTAATGGGACTTTGGACTATTATTTATGTGGGACTGTCCGATCCACGCAATTAGCCCTTCAAATTAAAATTGCATCCGCATGAAAGTGTAGGCTTCGCAGACTTCCCCAGACTATGAAGTGTATCCTGAAAATCTCCATGAATGATGGCCTGGTGTGTATCCTGAGGTGAAGGGTATATGACCTGCTGCACTGAAATAGAGGGAAGGTCTGGCTTGGGCTCCGTCATGGTCTGTAAACTCACTCCCTCGCCCAAATCATCCTCATTATCATCAAAGTAAGCCATCTCAGCAGTCCGTCCCATGCACTCATACACCTCAAAATAGGCGGATGTAGTAGGCGAGAAACATAACTCAGGCTCTCCAATATCATCCATATCGCTCGTGCCTTCACATGCATCCACCACAACATCACCACCAATATAAAAATGCATCGTGTCATCAACATGGTCGACACGCACCCCATCATCCATCTCCTCTGACTCTTCAAAATGTGGACATTCAGCTTCATCTACTTGGCTCCACTGCGCCCCATCATCATGTTCTGCTTGTTCCTCTGTAAGGCCATAATGGAATGAGCCCTCAGCCGGCTCCTCAGGCTGGTCCTGGACCTGCTGGACTGTTTCCTCATACTCTACAAGGTCTCTTAGGTAACACCATGAATCCTCGGTCGAATAATCAAAGAACTCTCCACCGCAGCTCATCTGCACGAAATCTCGTCCAGATGGTGATAATCCTGTATAAAATATCTGCAGGAGGTGATCCTCATGGAAACTCTGGTGTGGGCACGCAAGCACCAAATCAGTGAACCTCCGCCAAGCCTGATAGTAGGCCTCCCACTCAGCTTGGGTAAAGCTCGCTATGTGCTGCTCCATGGCCTGCCGCCCCTGTACCTGCTCCAAGAAAATAGGCAAAAACACTCGAGAAATTCAGCCTGAAATGACAACCAAGTAAAATGTGAGTCAAGAGACAATGAATCAAACCACAATCTAGCATCATCAAGTAAAAAAGAGGGAAAAATCTAAAGTATAAGCAATCATCAAAAATTTTCCCACCAAGACATGAAAATATCCAATCTTCAAACTTTTTCAAATGTAAATGAGGGTTCTCCCACTCCGTACCATGAAAGTATGGCGGGAGTGGGATATCCTCCAAATCAATGTCAGAAAAGGCTGAAGATGATGCCATTTTTTTGTTAAAAATTTTTCCTCAAGAAAACGAGAATAACAACCAAAAGACTCAATAAGAGGAAAATAAATAAAATAGAAAGACACAACACTTAGAGATAGAAGTATCACACTAAAACTTTCGAAATCAATCAAAAAATGCTACAAATAGAAACCGTTGTCCCCAGCAACGGCGCCAATTAATGGCGACGGGAAGGACGTGCAAGTGCACGCCTTCCACTCCCAAGCGTAGGAGTGTCAATGCAATAAAAATAACCGGGATTACCGGGTCGGATCACAGGGACAAGTCGTTCTATATTCACAAAATTGATCGATAAAGAAAAATAAAGTGTGTTACAACCACCTCGCTAACGGTGGATAAGTGTGGGAAAAGTGTGGTGAAACTAAAATCCTATCCAAAGTGAGTAGGGTTAGAGAACCAAAAGTGGAGTTAGGATAGCTAGGAGAGAAAGCATGGGTTGTGGGTTCACTAAGATTGGTGTTAATCAAGCTCTAATTACAGCATATAACTCAATTGATCATCCGGCTAAGGACACTCAATTGGAAAATTTAGCTTTAAAGAACACAACAATTAGCAATAGGGATGGATATATTATCATGGCACTAATCAAACTAGGAACATGGATTCATCTCGAATTGTGCCCTTTCGGGTCTTTACTAATGAAAGTGTGCCCTAATAATCACCCAACATTAACATGAAAGTAAGCAAGCGGCAAGTAGAACTAAAATTAACAACCAATCTCAATGAGTCACAAGCCACACCAATCACACTACTCAATCATACCAAATAAGATGGAATTCATAGACAAATTCATCCAATGTTCAATACAAAAGAGAAATGCAAAATTTACACAAAAAGAGAGGAAAGAGATCACCAATCTCTCAAGAAATGAGGCTTCCCTCTCACTTGGGCACATCCTCCAAGCTTCTCCATCATCCAATGGCCTCCAACCCTATCCATAGCCTTGGGGAAGAAGAAGAGCCCCAAAAACCTTAAAATCCCAAAAAACAGCAACCCCTTCAATTTTCGCAACAGGCCACACTTTAACCCAAACAATAGGCTGCGGGTCGGGCGCGCAGTGCGTCCGACCCGCTAAAATACACAGCCGCGCGCGCGTTCTGCAAACGTGGAGAGCGGGCTGGCCAACGGGCCGGCCCGCAAATTAAAAACCCCTTTTTAAATATTGACAGCGGCCCGCTCGAAGAGCGGGCCGCTGTGTTGGGCCTTATTTATTTATTTATTTATTTTAAAACGAAATGAAGCAGCGGCTGAAGTGGGAATGAGCAGCCCTTTGGTGCCACATGGCGCCACGTGAGTGCGACACGTGGCGCCCTAATTAATTCCTTTTCTGGTATTTTAAAGCCCTTTTCTCCTTCAAAAAATCACCAAAAAAAACCTAGGAGGACCAGAAAATTCCCAAAAAATTCTGGAAAATCCCTAAGAGACCCAGGGGTACCTGAAAAAAATATGAGAAGGAGAAATTAGTCCATTTGATGTGAAAATGAATATAATGACTTATATAACACAATATTGACTTCCAAAAATCATATAAAATAACATATTGCTCAAATAATACCAGGAGTTACTGAAAAATATTAGGAAGCCAATAAAGACAGTAAAATCTATATTTTGTGCCAAGAATGAGATTAAGCTCCTAAAATGAAATGAAATGCAAATATACCCAAAAAGTGCAAGCTTAAACCTAATCTTTAGCACAAATGGGGATAGTTAGGGGGTATAAATATACACTTTTCACTCTGAATCATCTGTGGGCCTTTAAATTCGTGAAAAATCATGGTACATTATGGGGCAATTATTTGGGCATATAAGTGTGTATTGGCGACTTTTGGGGGTCATTTGTGATGATTTAAAAAGGAAAAACCTTTTCCTTCTACATCGAAAATGTAATTTTGGGCTCTTATTCAATTTGATTGATTAAACCCACATATTATTCAACCCTTGCATCAAATGATTTTTTTTTCCGTAAAATCATCTTTAGATGCTTTACATCACTGGCTTATTCTGTGGATATTATATGCGTGGTTGTGTATTATATTTAAAACTTAATAATTAGGAAGATCCTGCGACTGCTCTGCTGTTAGTCACCTAACCTAACGGCGCATGACGTTGCCCAGTGGTCTAATAATTATTAAGTGATTAAATGATTTATCCTCATGCAAATATTAAATGCATGTAATGCCTGTGATGAAAATGTCTGATGAAAATGTCTGATGAAAATGTTTGATGAGCACAAATTTTCTGCATGGATGTCTAATTGTGGTTTTTGGATCGGCTGTTTAAGTCCCACATTTTATTTTCCTGTACTTTTATTTTAATTTTGAGAGAAATTGTAGTGAGGAAATTTTGTAAATGTCTAAGACCGAAAACCATTTTCCATGGAGACGGAGGCCACAATTGAAGCTGAAGATCTTATATGGGACCCACGGGGATTTCCAAAGTTGTAATTTCTCTTTAAAGCTTTCATTTGTGTAATATGGACTGTAATGGGACTTTGGACTATTATTTATGTGGGACTAGCCGATCCACGCAATTAGCCCTTCATATTAAAATTACCTCCGCATGAAAATATTTATGTTTAAATTATTAATTCATGCATATTTGTGCTCTGCTAGATAAAATGGCTAAAATCGTAGTGTCGATTTCGAAGTGTTGGATGCATCAGGAAGAAACTATCTGAGCTGGCAGCTCGATGTGAAGTTTCATCTGCGGGCAAAGTCCCTCATTTCTGCTGTGACTAGTAATGAAAATGTGAGCGATATAGAAAAGGCACAAGCCATTATCTATGTTCGACACCATGTGGACAAGACCCTAAAGGCTGAATACCTTACGGTCGAAGATCCACTTGAGCTGTGGACTGCCCTTAAGGATAGATATAAACATCAGAAAGATGTTATACTACCAAGGGCACGATATGAGTGGGAGAACCTGAGACTGTAGGACTTTAAGTCCATATCTGAGTACAACTCAGCTCTCTTTAGCATCACCTCACGCCTGAAGTTGTGTAGTGAAAAAGTCTCAGAAGATCGCCTACTGGAAAAGACGTACACGTCTTTCCATGAGAAAGATGTGATACTAATGCAGTAATACCGTGAACAAAAGTTCACTATGTATTCTGATCTGCTGTCATATTTACTCATGGCTGAACAAAACAGAGAGCTTCTCCTCGCCACTCACAATATGCGCCCCTAGCACTGCTCCCATCCAAGAAGCTCATAACGCCTCTTCTTCTCGAAAGAAGAGAGACAACAAAAGAAAAGAAAGACCACAGAAAGGGGGACAGAACAAAACGGCTAGGGGCCAAGTCCATCAACAAAGAAATGAAAGTGAGCGGAAGTTCACGTGGCGTAGAAATGAAAAAAATTGAGATGATGCACCCCACCCAAGAGGAAATGGGAAGACCAGTGACATAGCTGTGGCATGAAAGGCCACTGGTCCAGAGTGTGCCGAACTCCGCATCACCTCCAGGATTTGTATAAAGAGAACAAGAAAAATAAAGATGAAACAAACCTGATGACCTCTAATGCTCCAGTCAAGTTTACAGCTGACGACTTCGAAAATGATGCCATGCTTGATTAGCCCCTATTTTTATCTTTTTGTTTTGAGAATACTTTATGTTATGAGAGCATTTGAATTATGTAATTTGTTTTTAATGAAAATGTTTATCTGAAAATGCATGTGCCTATACGATTCATCTTTTAATAGATGAACTGCTCTCATGACTGATTAGTAGACAATAGCCACATACGATCTTTCAAATAAAAGCCCAACATCAGGGCCATATTGAAGATCCAGGGAATGCAACACTGTTGTCCCAAATGACACAAAAACAAAAAAAATAAAGGATGCACTAATCTCTCCGAATTCCAAAAGAAACTTTCTAAGTTTCAAGGATTTCCGTTTCAACGGAT
>JAULAV010009380.1:0-70037 GCA_030789695.1 Scilla litardierei
AAGATGGCCTTCTCTCGGGCACAAAGGAAATTTTTGCATATTTTTCTGAGCTCCTCGCTATTTTCCACATTTTCTAGAAGATATGGAATGTTTTATTAAATGCTATGGTTTTTTGGTCTAATTTTGTCTTCTCTTAATTTCTAGTTGAAGTTAGCGATCTCCCGATTCCAACGAACATTTTTACGGATATTTCTGAGTTACTGGATCGTTTTTTAAATGATATCATTGAAGACAAAATTAGGCCAAAAAATATCTGTTGGAACCGGGAAATCGCCATCTTCAACTGAAAGATATCATTGTAGATATGGATTTTTTAATTAAATGATATAAGTTTTATAGCCTACGTTTGTCTTCTTTTATTTTTTGCTTGAAAATGGCGGTTTCCCGGTTCCAATGGAAATTTGTGCGTATTTTTCTGACCTCCTGGCTATTTTCTATATTTTCGGGAAGATAACAATCGTTTTATTAAATGCTATGATTTTTTATCTAATTTTGTCTTCTATATGATGGCGATCTCCCGGTTCCCACGGATATTTTTGAGGATTTTTCTGAGCTCTGGGCTATTTTCTGTATTATTTGTAAGATATTGATCGTTTTATTAAATGATATGATATTTTGGTCTAATTTTGTCTCCTCTTTTCGTTAAATTTGGCGATCTCCCAGATTTTTCTGAGCTGGAGGATAGTTTCTACATTTTATGGAAAATAATAATCTTTACATTAAATGATATGATTTCTATTGACAAATTTTGTCTTCTCTTATTTTTCGGTGGAACATGGCGATCTCCCAGATCCAACAGACATTGTTGTTCGGATTTTCAGATCTCCATGCTATTTTCTTTATTTTATGGAAGATATGGATTTTTTTATTAAATGATATGATTTTTATAGCTTAAGTTTGTCTTCTGTTATTTTTCTGAGCTCCGGGCCATTTTCCACATTTTCTGGAAGATATGGAATGTTTTATTAAATGATATGATTTATTGGCCTAATTTTGTCTTCTCTTAATTTCCAGTTGAAGTCCCACGATCTCTCGGTTCCAACAGAAATTTTTGGGGATATTTCTATGCTACTGGATATTTTTCATATTTTCTGGAATATATGGATCGTTTTTTTTAAATGATATCAGGGAAGACAAAATTAGGCCAAAAATGTACGTGGAACTGGAAAATCGACATATTCAACTGACAGATAAGAGAAGACAAAATCATATCATTTAATAAAACGATCGTTATCTTCTAGAAAATACAGAAAATAGCTTCGAGATCAGAAAAATCTACAAAAATTTTCGTTGGTACCGAGAAACCACTATTTTCAAGTGAAAAATAAGAGAAGACAAAGGTAGGCTATAAAAATTATATCATTTAATTAAAAATCCATATCAACAATAAAATGTAGAAAATAGCCTCGAGTTCTGAAAAATCCGCAAAAATTTCAGTTTGAACCGAGAGATCGCCATCATCAATTGAAAAAGAAGAGAAGACAAAATTAGGCTAGAAAAATCATATCATTTCATACAAAGGTCCATATATAACAGAAAATGTAGAATATAGTCATGAGCTCAGAAATATCGGCCAAAATATCTGTTGGAACCGGGATATCGTCATCTTCAACTGAAAAATAAGAGAAGGCAAAATTAGGGTACAAGAATCATATATTGTAAAAGAAAATTCATATCTTGCAGAAAATGTAGAAAATAATTCCGAGCTCAAAAAAATCCACAACAATGTCCGTTGGAATCAGGAGATTGCCATCTTCAACTGGAAAATATGAGAAGACAAAATTTGGCAAAAATATCATATTATTTAATAAAACGTTCCATATCTTCCAAAAATCATATCATTTAATAAAAAGATCGTCATCTTCAACTATCATCTTCAACTGGAATATAAGAGAAGACAAATTTAGGATAGAAAAATTATATCAATTAATAAAAAGATCAATATCTTTCACAAAATGTGCAAAATAGCACCAAACTCAGAAAACCATATATAAAAATATTTTAAGTTGAAGATGGTGATATCCTGGTTACCACGAACATTTTTATAGATGAAGATGGCGATTTCCATGTTTCGAATTTTGTCTTCTCTTATCTTTCAGTTGAAGATGGCGATTTTCCGGTTTCAACGGACATTTTTGGCCTAATTTTATCTTCTACGATATCATTTAAAAAAGATCCGTATATTCCAGAAAATAAGGAAAATATCACGTAGCTCAGAAATATCCCCAAAAATGTCTGTTAGAATTGGGAGATCGCCAACTTCAACTGGAAATTAAGAGAAGACAAAATTAGGCCAAAAAATCATATCATTTAATATAACGTTCCATATCTTCCAAAAATGTGGAAAATAGCCCGGAGCTCAGAAAAATCTATAAAAATTTCCTTTGGAACCGAGAGAAGGCCATCTTCAATTGAAATATAAGAGGAAACAAAATTAGGCCAAAAAATAATATCATTCAATATACAGATCGCCATCTTCAACTTAAAAATAATAGAAGACAAACTTAAGCGAAAATATCATATACATTAATAAAAAGATCCATATCTTCCATAAAATAAAGAAAATAGCACAGAGATTAGAAAATCCAAAAAAAATGTCGGTTGGATCCGAGAGATCGCCATGTTCAACTGAAAAATAAGAGACCGCAAAAATATCCGTCAGAACCGGGAGATCGCCAAATTTAACGCAAAAAGAGAAAACAAAATTAGGCCAAAAACCATATCATTTAATCCAGATAATACAGAAAATAGGGCTATCTTAGAAAAATCCGCAAAAATATCTGTTCGTTCCGGGAAATCGCCATCATTAGCGAAAAAATTAGAGAAGACAAAATTTGGCCATAAAATCATATCATTTAATAAAACGATCGATATCTTCAAGAAAATTTAGAAAATAGCCTCGAGTTCAGAAAAATCCACAAAAATGTCTGTTGGAACTGGGAGACCACCATCTTCAAGTGAAAATTAAGAGACGATAACGTAGGCTATAAAATCATATCATTTAATAAAAAATATCGACATTAAAATGCAGAAAATAGCCTCATGGTCAGAAAAATCCAAAAAATTTCCGTTGGAACTGGGAGATCGCCATCTTCAATTGAAAAATAAGGAAAGACACATTTAGGATAGAAAAATCATTTCATTTAATAAAAAGATCTATATCTTACAGAAAATGTAGAAACTAGTCCCGAGCTTAGGAATATCGACAAAAATGTCCGTTGGAACCGGGATATTGCCATCTTCAACTGAAAAGTAAGAGAAGACAAAATTAGCCTACAAAAATCATATAATGTAATAAAAAGACCCATATCTTCGAGGAAATGTAGAAAATAGTCCTGAGCACAAAAAAATCCGCAAAGATGTCTGTTAAAATCGGGAGATCGCCATCTTCAAACTGGACAAAATAAGAGAAGCCAAAATTAAGCCAAAATATCATATCATTTAATAAAAGGATCCAAGTCTTCCAAAAGTGTGGAAAATTGGCCGAAACTAAGAAAAATCTGCAAAAATTTCCATTGGAACCTGGAGTTCGCCATCTTCAACTGGAAAATAAGAGAAGACAAATTTAGGATATCAAAAACATATCATTTAATAAAAAGGTTCATATCTTTCATAAAATGTATAAATAGCACGAAGTTCAGAAAATGATATATAAAAATCTTTTCAGTTGAAGATTGTCAAGCCCCGCTTTCCCAAAACGACGGAAACGAGACGTGACTAAGGTCCGCATGGGCCGGAGCCGTAAGGCTCAGACCCAATAAGCATATGTAGAGTTACCATTTAATATTACATGCTCTTGCATTTATAAAATTTCGGAACAACAGAAAGTACTGAAAGAAAGATGCATTCGTTTTATTCCACATAAGATATCCAGAAGTACGAGAGTCTAAAAAGGAAAGTAAAGCCCAGCATGGCTACAACAGTAGAAAGGAAACTAATGGTGCAAGCACCCAACCTAGGCAGAAAAGCAGACGGTGCTACGCACCCGAACTAGAAAGCGATAAAAACCTCTGAGGATCAGCAACATGGTAGTAGCTCTAGGACTGGTCCTCGTCAGGAAAGTACTCCGGGTAACGGACGGAGGCTTTTTGTAACATGACATGACAGATGATGAGGAGTTGTCCACTCTAGGGGGTCCACACGCACGCACACACAGAATAGCCCTAAGGTGTCTGTTGTTGTTGTTGTTTGTGCTTAGACTTCGTCGTCAAGTCTAAGCTGTCAAGGGGGTTCCGGACGCTATCATTTCATGTCCGGTTCTCTTTAGTCGTACTTTTACAGTTAAAGGGTGATGGCCTACACATGGCCAAAAGTACGCAAGTGGAAACACTTGCCTGCGGTGGCGAGTGAGTCATTGGTCTGGAGCGTCCCGTCGAAGCGGAGCATCGGCGAGGGTCCGTATGAAACGGGTCAACGGTGATGTCAGATCGCATTTTTCATCAATCCTATTATGGTAAGTTTATAAGTTTGGCGGGACTATCCTAACAGTCAAAAGTCACATCCTTTTGATTCGTTCCGCCTAATCGACGACTATCCTATGTGCATAGATATTCAAGTCCGTTCGTCGATGTCTAAGGTTGAACAACATTTTAAATGAGCAGAAATGTAAACTTAGTTATCGTTGATGACTTTTAGATTAGGTTTTAGATTCGCTACGTTGTTGGTTCTTACTACGCGTTAGGGGCTAACCTTTTTGGCGTTTTTATCGTAGATCGGACGTCGGGTCTGAACGGCGATAGATCTGCATCATCAGCAACGTCTCGGCCACAGATAGCACAATGAGACACGTCCAAACATCGAGCAAAAATTAAGAACAGTGAGCAAGCGTTGAGATCTCTCCGGTTGCGGGTAGTGCAACGGATCTACACGACGACGGCAACATTGGGGGAAAACAAGCGAGATAGGCGACGTGCGTGAACTCCTAAGAGCAAAGGGGGCTGCCAGGGATTGAAGGAGGTCGAAGTGGGTTGTTCGGCTTGGTGGGTGGCTGACAGCGGCTGCGGCCGGCCATGAGAAGGCGAAAAGGGTAGATTTGCGCAACGGGTCGCTGTTTTGCATCGCCGCAGAGATGTGGCGACCTGAGGGGGGGCAAAGGAAACTTGTAGTAGGTAGAGGGGATCAAGGGGGGTCTGATGGAGGTAGAGGTGGCCGTCGGAGGTGGCAGGAGGGCGATGGGCGTGGGTGTTTTCCGGCGATGGACAGATCTGTCAAAAACTGAGTTTTGATGGGTTTGAGAGGTGTTTCGAGGGAGATAGAGAGTAGAGGAAAGGGGGAGAAGGGTTGTAGATGATAGTGGGGTTCAAGGGGAGTCGGGTGGTGGCGGAGGTGGCCGGAGAGTGGTGGCCAGCGGCCTGAAAGACAGGGCGTGTTTGTCAGTAAACCTGCGGCTTGGGGGTGTTTTCTATGGTATTTAAGAGGAGAGAGAGTAGAGAGAGAAGAGAGGAAGGAGTAGGGGAGGTGGCCGGCCCTTAGGGGTGGCCGGTGGCTCACCGGCAGCGAGAGGAAAGAGAAAGAAGGTGGCTGCGTTGGGTATTTGCATGGACAGCCTAGGGTTCGGGTGTTTTTGGTTTTAAAGATATGAGAATGGCTATTACATGGTTAAAAGGGGTTATAGTTAAGTGATGACTAGGAGAGAGGGTGAGTGAGGGGGTATGCAAAGAGGGGAAAAACAGGGTGAGGGTAGCTACAGAAATCTCATGTGATACGTGTGATATTTCCTAATGATTTGATTAGAGTTTGAATTTCAAATTTGATTAGGGCTAAACGGGCTTGAAAGTGATTAGTGGGTTTGGTTGGGCTAATGGTGTCCGAAAATTATGAAAAAATATCGGGACGACCGTGACGACAAGAGACTCAAGAGTACGGTGGTCGATCACACGTTAGGTTCATAGAAAACAAACTAAAAATAAAAAGCTCCGGTGTCTAAGTCTAAAGTTACGACGTCTCTACAATCAAACCTGATTTGTGGGAGAACGACCCGTAAAATGACGTTCACTAAAAATCCCACAAATAACTACTCTTCCATACGGGCACAACGACATACCACAACGCATAGTCCGAAACCAAGAAAAGGCCAAACAAAATACGCACACGAAAAGAGTCGTACGCGTTGAAAATACCACGGTCGGAAAACGGCCATTACAAAGATGGCAATATCCTAGTTTCAATGTACATTTTTATAAATGAAGATGGTGATTTCATGGTTTTGAATTTTGTCTACTCTTATATTTCAGTTGAAGAAGGCGATTTTCCAGTTCCAACAAACATTTTTGGCCTAATTTTGTCTTCTCCGATATCATTTAATAAAACGACGCATATCTTCCAGAAAATGTGGAAAATAGCACGTAGCTCAGAAATATCCACAAAAATGTCTGTTGGAATATGAAGATCGCTAACTTCAACTGGAAAATAAGAGCGGACAAAATTAGGCCAAAAAATCATATCATTTAATAAAATGATCCATATCTTCCAGAAAATGTGGAAAATAGCCCAAGGCTCAGAAAAATCTGCAAAAATGCCTTTTGGGACCAAGAGAATGCCATCTTTGTTATAAACGGGCTTTTGTAGGCCTTTTTGTGTATTGGGTATCCATCCATTATGTAACCCTACTTCTATAAATACAGGGCTACGAGTTCCGTAGCCACTAGTTTTACAACACATTATCAGCATGCTCGAAGCTGAGCCGAATTTTTACCGACGGACGAATCGCGACGCGAACGGGCTGTTGGATATTGGACTCCCCGGATTTGGTTTTGGATGATGAACAAACATAAATATATCGTGAACTAATAATTTGTGAGCACAGTTATGGAGATCGTCGCCAAAGTTCATATGATTATCAATCGCGACGTCTCAAGACTTCTCAATACACGTGATCGAATGCCTAAAGCTTCGTTGAAGCTTATGGACCATTTTAGAAGTCTTGAAGATTCGATTGAAGCTTTTGAAGACGGTATCGTCAAGTTTTATTTATTGCCTTTTAGCTTCTTTCGTAGAATGTTAAGCCTTGAGTAGGTCTTACGTTTTAAATCTTCATAACGCTCCTATCTTAGACATAGGATCTTAGTAGAATTCGATACTAACTTTCCCGAAGCATCGCGCTTCGATTCGCGACTTCTTGTGCATGTTAGTGGGTTCAAGAAGAAGAACCAACCGACTAGATGGTGATCTAGTCGGTCGGCAATCCTTCTTGGACCGACTAGTTTGCGTCAGTCAATTCCATGCTCTTTACTGTTTATAATTAGTCGGTCTGTGTTCATTGATCGACCGACTAGTTGATGAACTAGTCGGTCAACTTTCCTTCTTGGACCGACTAATTTAGCTTTCCTGTACATGCAAATTTTCACCTGACTTATTGTTTATCGTTAGTCGGTCTATGCACATTTGGCGACCGACTAGTTGATGAACTGGTCGGTCAACATTTGTTCTTGGACCGACTAAATCAATTTGTACTCAGACTATTATTTTTATCTCTTAGTCGGTCTGAGTTGAGTGACCGACCGACTAGTTGTGAAACTAGTCGGTCAGTAACTCTTCTTTGACCGACTAGTTCCCTTCAGTCTGAACTTGATCTATTCCATGTTCACCACTTAGTCGATTCATGTTGATTGACCGACCGACTAGTTGATGAACTAGTCGATCAGTGGTTGTTCTTTGACCGACTAGTTTGGTTCAGAATAGAGCCGTTGGAGCTTTAATTGAAACCTTTCTCTCTCTCTCTTTCCTCTAACCTATATATACTTGTTGAGCTGCATTCATTGCACTCAAGGCTGATTATTAGACAAGTTTAGATATCAAAGAGAAATCATTCCCTCTCATTTAAAGCTCATTCATTTCCAATCTTGAATCTCTTCTCACTCTTATTTCAAAAGAGAGATTCATTGATTGTGAGCCTTCCAAGCCAAGTGCTTGATCCTAGAGGAGCACAACCGTCACTTACGAAGCGAACAAAGCTTAGCGCTCAAACAAAGCAAAGGGGCGCTAGTACACTCTCCGTTCTGTGGTGCCCCTCAAACTCACCCACTGATCTGAGCACCCATTTTCTTAATGAATGTTAGCCATAAATAGAGAAGCCCTGTGCTTTATTAGGCACAGTGCCCAAAGCAGCGAACGCAGGAACCGCGCGAACAGCAGAGCAAGCAGCCCAGACTCCCACGGGGGCAGCAGTGGGGAATCTTGGACTTTGGGTGAAAGCCCGATCCAGCAATATCGCGTGAGTGAAGAAGGGCAATGCCGCTTGTAAAGCTCTTTCGTCGAGTGCGCGATCATGACAGGACTCGAGGAAGAAGCCCCGGCTAACTCCGTGCCAGCAGCCACGGTAAGACGGGGGGCAAGTGTTCTTCGGAATGACTGGGCGTAAAGGGCACGTAGGCGGTGAATCAGGTTGAAAGTGAAAGTCGCAGGCTTCAGTTGTTTTGGTACTTTTTCACAGAGAAATTGACTCTTTCGGGAACCAGTAACGTCACCAACAACCCCATAGCTCTCCATCGCTGATCTACATCTTGGAGCTAGGGTTTGGTGCCTTCTTCTTCCTCAAAATCATCTTTGCCCTAATTCGTAAGTATACTCAAAGCATAGGTATTTTGTCGGTAAGAAGTTCTATTTCATTTACTTTCATATTGTATGTGTTTTACTCTCTGTTGTGAGAGTTGTGTTTGTGATCCCGGGTTGTGGGAGTCACAAATTACTTTTTGTATGATTTGACTTGGTGAAGTTTCTTCACAAGTATTTCATAGTGGAAATCTTGAGTTAGGGTTTCTAACTCAAGTATCCGGAGGGGATCCGGGTGGTTGGTACGTAGGATCACCGGGAACAAGTCGGGGAGACTTGGGTGGATCCAAACCCAGTAATATCGTTGTTTGCGATTGTTTATTTGTTGTCGATTATTTACTATTCCGCATTTCCGCATTAATTGGTAGAGTTTGCACGGTAATTAGGAATTAGCCTCTTAATTATTTTAAAGTACTATTCACCCCCCCTCTAGTACTTGTGCAGTAGCTTAGCAGTGCATTACATTTGGTATCAGAGCCAAGTCTATAGCTATGTCTGCCAACGAAAACAAGACCGTTCGTCCACCTTCCGACTATAGCACCTTCAAGAATCGTGAAGGAGCGTCTTCGGTGATGGAAGGACATTCCTCAATGAGGCCTCCATTCTTCAACGGTACCAACTACGGGTACTGGAAATGCCGGATGGAAACTTTCCTCCGGAGTGCTTCACTATGGAGGGCCATGATGAAGGAGTACGTCGAGCCCGCTGAAGAAGATTTCGAGAAATGGACTCCCGCGGAGATCGCCGCGGAGGTAAGCAATGCCAAGGCAATGAACGCCTTGCAATGCGCTTTGGAGCCCGAGGATTTCAATAAGATATGCACATGTAAGAGTGCATATCAAATATGGAACTCCCTCCTCATTTTGCATGAAGGGACTAGTAGGGTAAGAGACTCCAAACTCGTAGTAGTCAATAAAGATTACAAGTTATTTCATATGCTACAGGGTGAGAAGATGAAGGAGTATTATGCTCGCTTCGTCGACATCACAAATGAGTTAGAGGCTCTTGGTAAGACCTACACCCAAAAGGAGAAAGTCTCGAAGATTATCGATGGACTTCCTTCTAGTTGGGAGAAACGTACCTTCGCCATCGAGGAAGGTAATGATATGAAAACCTATACGGTTATTCAACTAATGGGTACCTTGATGTATTATGAGGTACGCAAGGATAGCAAGTTGAAGTTGCCGGAAAAGATGAAGTCCTACCTACAACAAGACGAGCCAAAGAAGAAGGCTATTGCTTTCAAGGCCGCTCCATCAACTTCCACATCGACCGATGATGAAAACTCGGAAAACGAGTTGGGCTTGGAGTCCATGGCTCTTATGGCCAAGAAGTTCACCCGGTTCTTCTGGAAAGGTAACTTCAAAAACAAGTCAAAGTTCAATTCTTCTAACGCCTCCTCTCCTTTGTGTTTTCAATGCAACAAGTCCGGACAGATGAAAGCAGAGTGTCCTCAAAACAAGCACAAGGAGAAGTGGAAGGCACCGAAGTTCGACAAGTCCAAGAAGTACAAGAAAGGGTACAAGAAGGGGCTTGTCGGGACTTTCACCGACTCCGATGATTCTTCAAGCGGAGAGTCAGATGATGAGCAAGTGGAGCAAGCACACATGTGCTTCATGGCTAGAGAGGAGCAAGATAAAGATGCCTCCTCCGATGATAGCGACAACGAAGGCGATGAGGTAACCATGGATGACCTTAGAAATGTTAATGAGCAACTATGGTCTAAATACACTAAGCTAGTAAATAGATATACTAAAGTAAAAGATGATTTAGCTAGCATCCAAACCTCGCCTAAACCTATCATCACCAACAATGACACCGTTGTTGAAGGGTTGAAGAATGAGATTGTTAATCTCAAGACTCAACTTGAACATGTTAGCATTGAGGATTCGGAAGAACATAAGATAGCGGATTTGACTTCTCAAAACTCGACTTTGAGTATTGAGAATGAAAATCTCAAATCTCGTGTTTATGTTCTCACATCGCAAGTATCCACTTTGGATGCTTCTTTGCGTTCTCTCACCGAGAAATATGAGAGCACATTAGGCCGAATTAATAAATTCAATAAGGGTAAGGACCATTTGGATAACATCCTAAATGACTTACTTCCGGCCAAACACCACATTGGCTTGGGGTATACGATGGGAAGTTCATCCAAATCGGCCACTACTTTTGTTAGGCCAACTTCCGGTGACTCAACGAGTGGTAGCAAACACTCTATTGGTAGTTCTCCTACCAATGGTGCTTCCACCTCGTACACACCCTCTTTCGGAAAGAAACCCACTTTGGGTGGACCTCCAAAGAAGGGGCATGCTTATATGTACACCAATGTTATGCCACGTAGGAACACACGTCCTCTCCACCGGCTCACACATATGATGATTTATATGCTACACGTTCACAGGCACGTGCACACCATGTGAGACACCCTCATGCACGTGTTCCTCCACATGCATATGTACACCCACATCATCGTATGAATAATTCTCATAATGCACCGTTCCATCATGTTCCTTATGACTATCCACGACATGCATCACGTAGAAATCAACAACGCATGCATGCACCCAATAGGATGAGGACTCCCAAAATATTCACAATTTGGAGCCCAAAGGACACAAGCATGGATGAAAAACAAGTTTACATGAATGCTTATTTTTCGGATGTTGTGCATAGTGGTAATTATGTAGGGAAGTCTAAGTCCAATTGGACTTGGCTTCCAAAGGTCTAATCTTTTGGACCCAATGACCTTGGGTACCATGATATGAAATTTTCTATCTTTAGGTACTCAAGGAAAAGAAAAAGAAAAGGAGCAACAAATTTAAATTTAGCTCCAAGAGGAATTGGATACTCGATAGCGGGTGTTCAAAACACATGACGGGTGACGCTCAATTGCTCTCCGGAGTGGTTCCCATTGCAAATGGAAACCGCGTCGTCTTTGGAGGCAACGAGAGCGGAACCATCATAGGTGTTGGTAAAGTGGGTAATCCTTCTAAACCCCTAATATGTGATGTTTACCTTGTTAAAGGATTAAACCACAATCTTATTTCAATAAGTCAACTTTGTGACAAAGGTTACAAAGTTAGCTTTGCGAAAGGAATGTGCCATATTTTAAGAAAAGATAATGATGAATTATTGTTTTCCGGCACACGCCATAAGGATATATACATCCTAGATCTTCTGAGATCACATGAACAATGTCTCATTGCCAACACAAGTGAACAACACTTATGACATCGACGTTTTGGTCAAGTGAACTTTGGAACACTATTTAAGCTTTCCAAGTTAAATTCTATTAGAGGCTTCCCTAAGCTAGTCTTTTAAAAGAAAAGCTTTTGTGACTCGTGTCAATGAGGCAAGCTTCCAAAATCGTCGTTTAAACCTAATAAAAGAATTTCTTCTAAGCGGCCACTAGAGCTATTACATCTAGATTTATTTGGGCCAACTAGAGTTGCTTCTTTAGGAAATGCATGTTATGGACTTGTCATCGTTGATGACTTTTCTAGGTTTACTTGGGTATTTTCATTGTGTAATAAAAATGAAGCTTTTGAAAACTTTACAATTTTTGTTAAGAAAGTACAAAATCTCTTAGGAACCACCATTGTCACTATTCGTAGTGATCATGGAGGTGAATTTGAGAATGAGTCTTTTGAGACATTTTGTGATGAAGTTGGTATTACACACACCTTTTCATTCCCTCGTGCACCTCCTCAAAATGGTGTTGTTGAGAGAAAGAATAGGACGCTAGTGGAGTGTGTTCGCACTATGCTTGATGATAGCCAACTTGGCCATCAATTTTGGGCAGAAGCGGTACACACCGCTTGCTATGTGTTTAATAGAATACTTTTGAGGCCCGGCACTAAACAAACTTGTTATGAATTGTTGTTTGGTAGGTTGCTTCAAGTTAAACATTTTCGTGTTTTTGGTTCAAAATGTTTTATTAAGAACACGTATGGTAGTTTGGACAAATTCGATCCAAGATCCGATGAGGGGATTTTTGTTGGGTATTCCTCACGTAGCAAAGCCTACCAGATATACAACAAACGAACCTCAACGATCGAGGAATCGCTTCATGTTTCATTTAATGAAGGATTTGTTTCAACTAGAATTACTAATGATGATGACTCTATGGATGTCTTATGTGATTCTATTGGTAATTCTAACTCTATTAATTCTATTGATTCTATTGAAACTAACCCAACTAATGAAGTTGTTGAGAATGTTCCTAGTGATCAAGGAATTCCCAAACGGCTTCATACCGTTCGTGACCATCCTCATGAGCAAGTCATTGGCAATATCCATGATAGTGTCAAAACGAGATCTCAAGTCAACCACTTCGCTCATTGTGCCTTTGCCTCCTCGATAGAGCCAAAGAATGTTAATGTGAAGATAGCGCTTGGATCCTTGCCATGGAAGAGGAACTTATTCAATTTGAGAGGAATGAGGTTTGGGAGCTTGTTCCATTGCCATCGAAGAACCACACCGTCATAGGGACAAAGTGGATCTTCAAGAACAAGACGGACGAAAATCAAGTCGTCGTCTGAAACAAAGCTCGGTTAGTAGCTCAAGGCTATCGGTAAGAGGAAGGTATCGATTTCGAAGAATCCTTTGCTCCGGTAGCTAGATTAGAATCAATTAGATTATTGTTATCTTTTGCATGCCATAAGGATTTTAAATTATTTCAAATGGATGTAAAAAGTGTGTTTTTAAACGGAGATGTTGTTGAGGAAGTTTATGTTTCTCAACCTCCGGGTTTTATAAATGAAAATTTTCCAAATCATGTTTTCAAACTTAAAAAAGCACTTTACGGTTTGAGACAAGCTCCTCAAGCTTGGTATGACCGTCTAAAGAATTTTCTTTTGGATTTAGGTTTTAAAATGGGAGAAGTTGATTCCACATTATTTGTTAAGTATTCGAATACTGATTTAATTTTAGTTCAAATTTATGTTGATGATATCATTTTCGGTGCTACTAACTTTGCTCTTTGCGAAGAGTTTTCTAATGTGATGAAGGATCAATTTGAGATGAGCCACATGGGTGAGCTCAAATATTTCTTAGGTCTCCAAATTCGCCAAATGAACGATGCAATCTTCATCCACCAAACGAAGTACACGGTGGAGTTGCTAAAGCGATTTGGAATGGAGAATGCCTCCGGGAAAAAGACTCCAATGAGCATGACTACACATCTTGATAAAGATGCGGGCGGAAAAGATGTAGACATTCGTCTATATCGAGGTATGATAGGTAGTTTACTTTATCTTACCGCAAGTAGGCCCGATATAATGTTTGACGTATGTGTATGTGCTCGTTATCAGTCTCAACCTAAGGAGTCTCACTTAGTAGCGGTAAAGCGTATTTTCTGTTATCTAAGTTATACACTTGATTTTGGATTACTTCATCCAAAATCTAGCACATATGAGTTAATCTCATATAGTGACGCAGATTAAGCGGGATGCAAATCCGACAGGAAAAGTACTAGTGGCACTTGCCATTTTATAGAAAATTCTCTTGTCTCTTGGTTTTCCAAGAAGCAGAATTCTGTTTCACTTTCAACCACCGAGGCGGAATATATTACCGCCGGTGCCGTGTGTGCTCAAGTTCTTTGGATGAGACACACACTTAAAGACTTTGGTATAAACTGTGATACTTGTCCTATCATGGTGGATAACCAAAGTGCAATATGTCTCTCCAAGAACCCGGCACACCATTCCAGTTCTAAACACATAGATGTCCGTCACCATTTTTTAGATGATCATGTTGCTAAAAAGGACATCATATTAGTGTACGTTGAAACCCAGAAGCAAATCACCGATATTTTCACGAAACTCCTGAAGGAAGACTCCTTTGTGCGGTTACGTCGAGAATTGGGGATTATGGGTGAATCCGAGATATAGGATTCATTTTTTGTTCAATAATCTTGCATGCTATTCAATTCTTTATATTTGCTTATGCTAGATTAATTGAAATTTTTCTGGATTTTTGTTGAATTTTTGGAATTTTCGCTCGATTTGTGCGTAATCGTCAAATTTCAGATTTTCGATGTTTAATGGGGTAGTATAATGATTAATGAGAGTATTTTGATGTTTCGTCGAAGTGCGATTAGGAGAGAAATCAAAATCTCAAAATTTTCAATTTTTGAACTCTCTTAGTCGGTCCAAGTTCATTGGCCGACCGACTAGATTCAGTTCTAGTCGGTCAGTGAATGAGCTTAGACCGACTAATTCTTGTCAGGAAATTTGGCTTCAGTTACTGTTTACAACTAGTCGGTTCAAGCTCATTGACCGACCGACTAAATCGTGATCTAGTCGGTCAGTGCTTGAACTGTGACCGACTAGTTGTGACGGGGACAGTTGCGTCTTTTCGACTTCCGACCGACTTAAATGAAATCTAATCGACTTGATCTCATTCAAGTCGTTTTCGATTTCCCCTCCAGCTCGATAAACCCCCGACCCTTTCGACTTCCACCCTCTCCAACCGTCGATTCCGGCCATCTCTCCGGCCATCTTCTCCTACTCCGGCCGTCGACCTCCTCCTAGGGTAACCCCCCTCTCTCCCATCCCTCTCTAGGGTTAGATTCTAGCTCTTAGGGTTTCTATTTCGACTTAGGGTTTCGGCTATGGTTTAGATCTCTAGGGTTTGTGATCTTTGCTTCATTGTGTTGATTGCGTCGTGTCGTGCCGCGCTTATGGCCCGTACACGCATTCCGATCCGTCCTACGAGCCCATCGCCTATGACTGTAGAACCATCCCCTACGGATCCCGATCAACCCTCGCAACCTAGACACCGATCGAAGACTACCCAACCCTCGTCGTCGTCGCCTCCTCTCAAGCGGAAGAGGACGATGACAGCGAAGCCTAGAGCCCAATCTCAGCCTAAGCCCAAGCCCAAGCAACTTGCGTCTCCCTCCTCTTTCCATACTCCTACGGATTCCGATACGGAGTATAGACCCGAGACTGAGACCCATTGGGATCCCTCACCTCCTCCTAGGTAGCCTGAGTCTAGCTCTCGACCCCGTACCCGTCAGCCTAAGGGAAAGGCTCCGATGCCGGTTGGCGGTGTCAATATCTCGTTGTGTTGCGACGACCTTTTGTGTCTCGCGGCTTATAACCGTATCGAACATTGCCCGCTGCTTCTGGAGCATTTCGTTCAGTTTAGTGACTTCCTTGGCCTCGCAGATCTTCTGTCATCTTCCAGTCTTCTCGATTACCTTCGATATGACCCGAAGGCGAACCCACACCCTTACCCTCGTCTCGTGAAGCTCTTCTATACCAATAGGATTCGTGGTCAGTACGACGAGTCCCACTCGATTGAGACGACTATTTTGGGGACTCCGATAGTCCTCACGACAGAAATCTTAGGAGAGCTTTTGGGTATCTCCTCGTCTGGCCTTCTACCGTCTGACATTTCTGTTGATGATATATCTTCACTTGATCAGGTCATACTTTCTCAGATTTTCCATGAGATTCCTCCCGCCATGATTGGTGTTCCCTCCAAGTCCTTCAAGCCTAATTCCTCGGTCCTGAACTCGATTCTGAAGTCGTGCTTGCTTCCCAAGTACGGCTCCTCCTCTTTGCCATCCCAGCCATTCTTGAAGCTTATTTATGCCATATTTATGAGGAGCTCGATTAACTGGGCTCGGATTATACTCGATAAGATGGATTCTTTCGAGTGTAACCGCAAGTCCACGAAGTCAGCTCATATCCCGTTCCCGTGCTTGTTGACTTTGGTTTTTCGCCATTTTCGTGTCACACTTCCTCCTGACGATGAGCGTCCCCTTGGTCCTCCTCTAAACACGACGGCCGTCAAGAAGTCTCGTGCGGTGCTCCGTCATGTTCAGATGACGACACCTTCAGCGTCAGCCTCCGCCTCTGCCTCAGCTGCTCCCTCTACCACTCTTGACGAGCTCACGTGTTCAGTTCGACGTTTGGAGTCTCGGTATGCTCGTTCCGAGGAGATTCTAGCTCGTATAGCTCGTCACCTTGGTATTGAGATCCCTCCGTCAGTCTCTGACGAGGAGGAGTTGGATGAGGAGGAGATTGAGGAGATCATTCGTGCTTCTACTCGTGCCCCCGAGGGCACTTCTGGTGCTGCTGCAGTTTCATCTGGTGTTGACCCCGAGAGCACACCTGCTGCCACCGTTTCTGCGGTGGATACCACTTCTGGTGCTCCCGAGGCCACTACCGTTGCTGCTCAGAGATCACCACATCCGTCGCTCCTGTGTACACTTCTGCAGACCCGGTGACCACCACTCCTACTGCAGAGCCTGCTGCTACTGCAGATCCTGCCACTTCCTCTTGAGCTTCCTTGAGGACTCTCCGATGCTCCTTGGATGATATGTCTAGTGTGAGAGAGTTTGGGTAGGATAGAGTGGGGTTCTGGATGTTTTTGACATTTTGATGTATTTTGTTGTATCTTCATATATTTTGGTGTACTCTGATGATGATATATGTGTGATATGCTGTTGTATCTTTTGTGCTTCGATCATTGGATCGCATTTTGTATGTTGATGGATGTATCATTTTGATGTACTCATGCTTTATATATATATACATCGATGTTGAAATTTCATTATCTTGTGCACAGTTAATATTTTATATGTCTCTGATGTTTGATTTCGTCGCTCGATGATAATACTTGGTTAAATAGAATTCAATTTATGAAAACATAGAATTGTTTTCCATGCACTAAATTAACCAAGAATGTTGATATTGGAGAGTATATTCAATAACTCAATTCGTAAAATTAATTTGAGTTTTGATGATTTTATTTATCATTTTTCGCTTTTGGTCTCATTAACACGCTTTGATTTAATTCGTATTTTTCTTTGGTGTCATTTGGACCGTAGCCGTATTCTACGACTCCCATGCTTTTATTTGAAGCCATTGTTGTTGTCGTTGATCTCCTCCCACTCTTTTGCTAATGCCAAAGGGGGAGAGATATAATAATGACATATGCTAAATGATAATTTAAGCATTTTTCCAAGAATCTAATTTGATATGTTAGATTCAGGGGGAGTTAAGATATAAAAAAAATTGGAGTTCAAATCCGATATTTCAATAATCGATTCTCATTTTAATACTTTACTCGTCTGCTTGATGCGTATTATTATTATTCAATTTGGAATTAACGTGTCATCAATGCAGGGGGAGTAAGTAAATTACATTTGAATCATTATTTTTGATTATTATTTATGTTGGTTTGTCATCACCAAAAAGGAGGAGAATGTTGGATATTGGACTCCCCGGATTTGGTTTTGGATGATGAACAAACATAAATATATCGTGAACTAACAATTTGTGAGCGCAGTTATGGAGATCGTCGCCAAAGTTCATATGAATATCAATCGCGACGTCTCAAGACTTCTCAATACACGTGATCGAATGCCTAAAGCTTCGTTGAAGCTTATGGACCATTTTAAAAGTCTTGAAGATTCGATTGAAGCTTTTGAAGACGGTATCGTCAAGTTTTATTTATTGCCTTTTAGCTTCTTTCGTAGAATGTTAAGCCTTGAGTAGGTCTTACGTTTTAAATCTTCATAACGCTCCTATCTTAGACATAGGATCTTAGTAGAAGTCGATACTAACTTTCCCGAAGCATCGCGCTTCGATTCGCGACTTCTTGTGCATGTTAGTGGGTTCAAGAAGAAGAACCAACCGACTAGATGGTGATCTAGTCGGTTGGCAATCCTTCTTGGACCGACTAGTTTGCGTCAGTCAATTCCATGCTCTTTACTGTTTATAATTAGTCGGTTTGTGTTCATTGATCGACCGACTAGTTGATGAACTAGTCGGTCAACTTTCCGTCTTGGACCGACTAGTTTAGCTTTCCTGTACATGCAAATTTTCACCTGACTTACTGTTTATCGTTAGTCGGTCTATGCACATTTGGCGACCGACTAGTTGATGAACTAGTCGGTCAACATTTGTTCTTGGACCGACTAAATCAATTTGTACTCAGACTATTAGTTTTATCTCTTAGTCGGTCTGAGTTGAGTGACCGACCGACTAGTTGTGAAACTAGTCGGTCAGCAACTCTTCTTTGATCGACTAGTTCCCTTTAGTCTGAACTTGATCTATTCCATGTTCACCACTTAGTCGGTTCATGTTGATTGACCGACCGACTAGTTGATGAACTAGTCGGTCAGTGGTTGTTCTTTGACCGACTAGTTTGGTTCAGAATAGAGCCATTGGAGCTTTAATTGAAACGTTTTTCTCTCTCTCTTTCCTATAACCTATATATACTTGTTGAGCTGCATTCATTGCACTCAAGGCTGATTATTAGACAAGTTTAGAGATCAAAGAGAAATCATTCCCTCTCATTTAAAGCTCATTCATTTCCAATCTTGAATCTCTTCTCACTCTTATTTCAAAAGAGAGATTCATTGATTGTGAGCCTTCCAAGCCAAGTGCTTGATCCTAGGTCACCAACAACCACATAGCTCTCCATCGCTGATCTACATCTTGGAGCTAGGGTTTGGTGCCTTCTTCTTCCTCAAAATCATCTTTGCCCTAATTCGTAAGTATACTCAAGGCATAGGTATTTTGTCGGGAAGAAGTTCTATTTCATTTACTTTCATGTTGTAAGTGTTTTACTCTCGGTTGTGAGAGTTGTGTTTGTGATCCCGGGTTGTGGGAGTCACAAATTACTTTGTGTATGATTTGACTTGGTGAAGGTTCTTCACAAGTATTTCATAGTGGAAATCCTGAGTTAGGGTTTCTAACTCAAGTATCCGGAGGGGATCCGGGTGGTTGGGACGTAGGATCACCGGGAACAAGTCGGGGAGACTTGGGTGGATCCGAACCCAGTAATATCGTTTGTTTGCGATTGTTTATTTTTGTCGATTATTTACTATTCCGCATTTCTGCATTAATTGGTAGTGTTTGCACGGTAATTAGGAATTAGCCTCTTAATTATTTTAAATTACTATTCACCCCCCCTCTAGTACTTGTGCAGTAGCTTAGCAGGGCATTACACGTGCTTCCTTTACCGAACGTCGATAGATCCGGCGGGTAGGATCTAGAGGTAATTTTTATTCCCTAGATTTAAACTTTTATGCGCATATGATTAGATCAAATGTTTGGATCGATATTTTGATTAGTATAGATCGGATTTTTAACACAAATATGCATGCTAAATCAACCCTTAAATGAAAAATCGAAGTTTTTATCAATAAAAATCAACTTTTTACGATAAAAACGCTGTTTGAAGACTAAAAATAGATTTTTTTTTATAAAAATCATGTTTTTATCATCTTCTTCCCCCAAAAATTTTTCAAACACTAGAGAGATTTCTTCATCGCCACACGGCCAGAAGCTGTGCACGCGAAAAATCCCCCCTCTCGATCACCTCGCCGTTGCCGCCGCTTACAGCGGCGCTCACTGCCACCGCCTGCAGCGGCAGTCAACGAGGCTGTCGCCTGCAGCGGCGAGCAGACCCCACCGCCTGCAGCGGCGGCACTCGTCACCGCCTGCAGCGGCAGCCCCACCCCCCCCTGCCGCCTGCAGCGGCGGCCCCACCGCCTGCTGCCGCCTGCAGCGAGGGCGGACCCCACCGCCGCATGCAGCGGCGGCGCCACCCCCGTCGCCGCCTGCAGCGGCCGACGGCCTCCGCCGCCTGCAGCGGCGGCCCTCACCGCCACCGTACTGCAAGAAGCGGTGGCGGCGACGAACCCCCCGTCCACGCGCCCGTCCGAAAACCCTAGCCGTCAGGATCAGCAACACACGCGACTAAAACTTTAACCGATTGCACAGGATCGCGCGGCAGATCGAATCTAAAAATCCTAACTAGGGTTTGTCCACAAAAATTTTGTCTTTCCAAATTCTTTTTCAGATTTAATTAAGATTTTCATTCTTTAAATTCTGAATTATTACACGCTTTTTAATTCATCGCATTTTTGGATTATCGTATTATTATACGTTTAATAATTAGGAAGATCTTGCGACCGCTCTACCGTTAGTTAACTAACCTAACGGTGTATGACGTTGCCCAGTGGTCCAATAATTATTAAACGAAAAAAATTTCATTTGCATAATAAATTGCCTATGATGATTAATTGCGTGTGATGATTAATTGTCTGTGATGAATTTAAATGCCTGCTGCATTTCTCTGCAATGGGATGTTGTATATTTTTATTGCCTCTAGTATGAATTTACGCTTAAACACTATAAATGCATGTGTAGAAAATTATATGCCGGCCGCATATTTAATGTTCTATGATGAACATTTTATTTAACATGCTAAAATCTTTCTGATATATTTTTAATGCCTGCAGCATAATTATATGTCTGAATGAAAATATTTATATACCTGCAGAATATAAATAACATGTGTATATGTTTCAATTCATGTTAGCTGAGCATACATTCTTAAGCTCACATGCTTGATTTATTTGCAATTCTTTCAACTATTTTATTGAGCATAACTGTTTAGCTTACTAGCTTCATAATATGTGTATGATAAATCATTAATTTTTGCATTTTGCTCTCTTATATGATCATCTCATGCTCATGAACATGCTCATGATATGACGATATTTTATGACAATAAACCAATCATGATTTCAAAAATTTTAACACCATATCCACTTTGACAAAATGAACCTGAAGTTCAAAATCAAATCAAAAGTCTACACCCTTTCACCCTAATAAAATAAAAATTAACAAATACGATGGATTATGTGAAAACCATTTATGTGATTTCTTTTAGAGATACACATTTTGCGGTAAAATAAATCTCTCAGATTTATGGTTTATATAAACCAATATTGACACCAGCAGTTGTCATAACACCGCTAAACTCTTTTAGAGTAATCTCACTTTACAATGTATGATTCCTTAATCTAGCCTTAATTTTAAGCGTACGCCCGAAGTCGTGTCTTAATAAACAAGTGAGAAATTATAAACTTCATAGCCATGTATTTGTTTTCCCTTGAGCATTATTCTATATCCACAAAATACTTGAATGACTCGATAAAAATGGCCTGTAGACCATACTTAAGCATTCAAATAGACTTTTAAAAGTCTCTCATAAATTAGAAAAGTGAAAATATAGAAACTAACTCATTTCCCGTGTTTATATGTCTACTTCGTAAGACCAATATTCATTCTTCCTTATAAATGACAATAAGGAAGACTGAAAACAGGGGAAGTCTTGAATAAAATGAGAAAGGGAAGATATGATATACCTCGACATGGAGTATGCAATGGCAACCCAATATCAGACCAGAAGTTCTGATAAGACCCATAATGCTTTTTGCAACATAAATGTGCATTAACTTATACCATATAAAATATATACATATCTAGTCTAAACGACGAAAGTCAATTGACCTTATGTATATTTAGCTACTCCCAGAGGACAAATAAACTTTGAAAACAAATTTGATATGTTGTCATAACATAAGTCTAAATGAGCATAATTGTGAACGTATGTTTTTTAGAGCACACATCATACTATGAAACTTGTTGCCGTAACATAATTATCAGGGGTATTCTCTTGCAGTATATATGTGTTTAAATGCATTACCACAATAGTTTTTATTGATTTCATGCTTTTTACGCATTTTATTTTACTGTGAATGATTTGTTCTCCTGAATACTAATAAAACGAGGATGCCATGTACTCACTGAAACTTATAAAGTTTCAGAGGATATTCGTCAAAACGAAATCCCTAATGACTCAAGAAACCAATAAAGCCTGAAGCTTTGTCCAACTTTGATCCGTATAATAGTCAATGTGAAGATGTAATCCTTCACAGTTTGAACACAGTTCACCTATTACCGGGCAAAATTAACCTGAGCATTTTAATGGATTTTCAAAAGTCCCACACAAATTCGAACAGAGGAATTAATTTGAAACACCAGAAGTGTACAAAATCGACCAACTTTAGATCGATGTCACCCTGGATTGATGATGCAAGACATCATTTGCCAATCCTGTAATTCTGACGAACCCGAAGATTCTTCATAAAGGGTGAAACTTTCATTGTCACATTCAAAAGGGAAAAATGATTACGAGATCATCTTCATTCACGTGGACATTGACTCTCCCCACTTCCTCAAACGAATTTAAGATGACATTCTATCATCATTAGAAGAATGAGACCTTTAGGCCTCTTGAGAGTATTTGAGGGATAAAAGTGGACTCACACACTCCCTACATATGGTTGATGATGTACCTTAGAGTACTCATCCATATATCCTCTAAAAATGGTCATTATCAAACCTATTATCCAACCGCAGTCCAGCTTTTTCAAAGCAAATGTGACACATTACTTAATGGCGGAAACATTGGATAGCACTGGGAAATCAAGCTATATTTGCAACTGGAAAAATGTTGAACAGCCTGAAGTTTGTGTTCACACCCAAAAATGGGTTACATAAATCATTAAAATGATTTGAACGGATTACTTATCCATTAAAAATCCAGTTGTAGGTGACCATGTGGGAACATGCAATTACAGTTTAAACCATCAAAACACCTCCTTAGAATCTATTTATATGAGCCTGATCACCTCATATAAACAGTTTCCGAGAACCCCTAACGGGGGAAGCGTTTAGAGCACATCTTATCGATTGTGCCATGAGTATACATTCCTATATCACCATTATAGACCATCAAAACACAGAACTATTTATCGGAATTAATTACCCCAGATAAATAGATTCTGAGCACTCTGAACAAGGGAAGCATTTAAAATCACTTCTCATAAGACGTGCATTGATGTTTCCTCTTTTAAAGACTTATGAGATCCTGAAGATCCTTCTTAAATTTAATTCCCCAGCATTAGGTTCAACAAAAATACTAATCATCCATAAGCCTGAAGCTCAATTTGACCATTTAAAACGTTAACACATATGATCTGATTACCATGAATTGTGATGAGATCCTGAAGATCCACACTTATGAAACTGTTAAACAGTTATCAGACATAGCTACTAACAATATAAATACAGTCAAATTCACACATCCCTGCTACTAAAAATCCAGCTAGGATTGACATACCAAATATAATGTATACAATCCACCAGTAGCAAAAGTGGATATCCTCAATGGATGAGAGGACATACCACGAGGCTCCAAAGCGAGAAATAACTACTATAGACCCTAAAACAATACCACCACAAGAAAGTGAGCTCATCTCCATATCCTCTTCCTTTCCAGAACCTCCAGAAGAGATGAATCTCGAATAAATTGAATATTGTACATATATGGAGAGGTATTTGGATAAAACACACTTGTCGATAACTACTCATATTTCATCTTGCCATTGATATCGTTCCCAATCTCTGTTTCCTGAAGCAAACACAGAGATTTGGCCAAATTATGTGGAACGAGGCAATAATAAGTTGAGCTAGACTCACTCATGAAATGTGAAGTGTTTGGACCCGAAGTCCTGATATCAAAAGATATCAAACCTGTGGGTTACCGAGTATTGTATAAATAAATAAAATCGTATGATATAAGCAAAACGCTATAGCTTAGAGGTTTATTTCGCAGAAACCAGGAAGTAACCATGTAAGATAAGCTTAACTCACTTACAAAATTATTTAAACTGATGCATCAGGCTCCCTGGTCATGGTTGCGAAAACCATGCTATTGGCAAAGAAAATTTTAGGATATGTTGCTATGGATGATGTGACAACATACCCTTACTAATTATCATCCTAAAGACGAAACTATCATCCTGAAGATGAAACTATCATCCTGAAGATAAAACCATCATCTTGAAAATGAAAAATCATCCTGAAGATGAATTATCATCCTGAAGATGAAACCATCATCCTGAATATGAAACTATCATCCCACAGATGAAACTATCATCCAGAAGATGAATAATCATCCAGCAAATGAATTATCATCCAGAAGATGAAATTATCATCCAGTTGATGAAGAAACCTAGATAATTGCAATCCACTGATACACCTACTGGTTGTATGGATGCCCATTAAGACCCCTTCTGTTCACTGGAAGAGTGGAAGGATATCATAGGTCCTGAAGTGCCTTACTCAAGTGTCTTTTGTACACTCCTTTTCTGATCAACTGCACGCGATTCTAGAAAGTATTGGCAGTAAACCCTTTAACCAGATACAGTGCAGTGCCTGCAGCGCACCACTGGACCAGAGATATGTAGCTTCTGCGCTACCTCCAAGGGTCAAGGATCATCCAACATGTTAAATGTATTTGCAGATACATGTTACAGATCATCGCGATGACTACAACAAAGGAACGACCAACTCCTGAAGACCAGCAAAGCATGCTTCCAAGGCAACATCAATCCCACCATCCCGAGAGGCTCATCAATGCAAGAATCAAATCATAAGTACGCACAGCCAGGTCATGCAGTACCTCGCAGACACAATGACGACTGGGTCAGAGACGTGGTGCTACCTACCGAGTCTGCAGACCACTCAACTTCAGAAGAGCTTCCTCATATTCAGTAGCTGCCATAGATGAGCGATACTTGTATAGATGAGCGATATCTTGTATAGATGAGCGATATCTTGTACTTTGTACTTATTATCGGAACACTGTAAGAGATCGATGTATAGTTGCCTAGAAGATCTGTAAGCCTGCAGCTTGTATAGATCAGGGAGTCAGATGTAGTGTTGTACTCTTTTCCCTTGGCTATTGGTTTTTCACATTGGGTTTTCCATAGCTAAAGGTTTTAACGAGGCAACCTCATTAACTCTGGATCCAGAAGTATCCACCCCTAAATACTTCCACTAATCAGGGGAAGTTATGGAAAACTGTACTCTTTTTCCTTAGCTATTGGTTTTTCCCACTGGGTTTTCCATAGCTAAAGGTTTTAACGAGGTAGTTATCCCTGACTTAAGATCCAGAAGTATCCACCTCTGATGATATCCATCGATCAGAGGAAGTTATAGAGACTTGTACTCTTTTCCCTTATCCACTGGGTTTTTCCATTGGGTTTTCCATGGCAAAGGTTTTAACGAGGCAAGAACCCTTAACTTAGGATCCAGAAGTATCCATACCCCCATGGTCAGATAAGCTCTGTGAACCCTGAAGCGCTCATATACGGCATATAACAATGGATGGATAATGGGAAGTGTTATAAACGGGCTTTTGTAGGCCCATTTGTGTATTGGGTATCCACCAATTATGTAACCTTACTTCTATAAATACAAGGCTACGGGTTCCGTAGCCACCAGGTTTACAACAATCTTCAATTAAAATATAAGAGAAGACAAAATTAGGCCAAAAATCGTATCATTCAATAAAAGATCACCATCTTCAATTTGAAAATAAGAGAAGACAAACTTTGGTTATAAAAATCATATCATTTAATCAAAAGATCCATATCTTCTATAAAATGTAGAAAATATGCAGAAGCTCATAAAAATCTGCAAAAATGTCTATTGGAACAGGGAGATCGTCATCTTCAACTTAAAAATAACATAAGACAAACTTAAGCTATAAAAATCATATCATTTAATAAAAATATCCATATATTCCATAAAATAAAGAAAATTGCATAGAGACCAGAAAATCCAAAAAAAATGTTCATTGGTTCCGGAAGATCGGCATGTTCAACTGAAAAATAAGAGAAGCAAAATCAGGCAATAGAAATCTTATCATTTAATATAAAGATTCTTATTTTCCAAAAAAATATAGAAAATATCCCCGAGCTCAGAAAAATCCGAAAAAATTTCCGTCAAAACCGGGAGACTGCCAAATTTAACGAAAAAGGGAAAACAAAATTAGGCAAAAATCAAATCATTTAATAAAACGATCGATATCTTCCAGATAATACAGAAATAGGTCATATTTTAGAAAAATCCGCAAAAATATCTGTTGGTTCCGGGAAATCCCCATCATTAGCAAAAAATAAGAGAAGACAAAATTTGGCCAAAAAATCATATCATTTAATAAAACGATTGTTATCTTCCAGAAAATACATAAAATAGCTCCAAGTTTAGAAAAATTCGCAAAAATGTTCGTTGGAACTGGGAGACCGCCATCTTCAACTAAAAATTAAGAGACGATAAACGTAGGCTATAAAATCATATCATATAATAAAAATATCCATATCGACAATAAAACACAGAAGATAGCCTTAAGGTCAGAAAAAATTCGAAAAAAATTCCGTTGGAACCAGGAGATCGCCAACTTCAATTGAAAAATAAGGAAAGAAAAATTTAGGATAGAAAAATCATATCATTTAATAAAAAGATCTATATCTTACAGAAAATGTTTAAACTAGTCCCTAGCTCAGGAATTTCCGTAAAAATGTCCGTTGGAACCGGGACTTTGCCATATTCAACTGAAAAATAAGAGAAGACAAAATTAGCCTACAAAACCATATAACTTAATAAAAAGATACATATCTTTGAGGAAATGTAGAAAATAGTCTCGATCACAGAAAAATTTGCAAAAATGTCCGTTAGAACCAGGATAGCCATCTTCAACTGGAAAATAAGAGAAGACAAAATTTGGCCAAAATATCGTATCATTTAATGAAACGATCCATGTCTTCCAAAATAGTGGAAAATAGGCCGGAACCCAGAAAAATCCGAAAAAAATTCCTTTGGAACCTGGAGATCGCCATCTTCAATGGGAAAATAGCCATATCTTTTAATAAAAGTCAGATCATTTAATAAAAATAGCCATATCTATCATAAAATATAGAAAATAGCTCGGAGCTCAGAAAAATCCGCAAAAATGTTTGTTGGAACCGGGAGATCGCCATCTTCAACCTGAAAATAGAGAAATCAAGATTATGCTAAAAAATCATTTCATTTAATTAAAAATCCGTATCTTACAGAAAATGAAGAAAAATAGTTTCAAAATAAGAAGAGTCCACAAAAATGTATGTTAGTCCCGGTAGTTTACCATCTTCAACAAAAAAAATAAGAGAATAAAAATGTAGGCTATAAAAATCATCTCATATAATAAAAGATACATATATTCCATAAAATGTAGAAACTAGCACCGAGCAAAGAAAAATAAATATCAATTGGGACCGGGAGATCGCCATCTTCAACTTAAAAATAAGAGATGACAAAATTAGGCCAAAAATCATATCATTTAATAAAAATATCTATATCTTCCAGAAAATTTAGAAGATAGCCCCAAGATCAAAAAATCTTCAAAAATGTCTGTTGGAACCAGGAGATCGCAATCTTCAACTGAAAAATAAAAGAAGACAAAATTAGGCTAAAAATCATATCATTTAATAAAAAGATTCTTAACTTCCCGAAAATTTAGAAAAATAGCCCCGAGCTCAGGAAAAATACGCAATTATAACCATTGAAATCGAGAGATCACCATCTTCAACTAAAAAATAAGAGAATACAAAATTAGGCTGTAAAAATCATATCATTTAATATAAAGAAGCATACCTAGTAGAAAATGTAGAAATAGCCCGGAACTCAGAAAAATCCGCATAAATGTAAATTGAAACCAAAAGATCGCCATCTTCAACTTAAAAAATAGAAGATAAAAATCAGGCCAAAAATCATATCATTTAATAAAAACATCCATATCTTCCAGAAAAGTTTGAAAAATAGACTAAGTTAAGAAAAATCTGCAAAAATGTCCGTTGGAACGGGTAGATCACCATCTTCAAATGAAAAAAATTAGAGAAGACAAGCGTAGGCTATAAAAATCGTATCATTTAATCAAAAAAGATTCTTATCTTTCATAAAATGTTGAAAATAGTACAGAGCCAATAAAAATCCGCAAAAATATCCGTTAGAACCGGGAGATCGCCATCTTCAACTGAAAAATAAGAGATGACAAAATTAGGCCAAAATAATACCATTTAATAAACAGTTCTATATCTTCTAGAAACTTTAGAAAATAGTCCCGATGTCAGAATTATACGTAAAATGTCCGTTAGAACCGAGAGATCGCCATCTTCAACTGGAAAAAATTAGAGAAGACAAAATTAGGCTATAAAAATAATATATTTAAATATAAAAGATACATATCTTCCAACAATGTAGAAAATAGCCCAGAGCTCAGAAAAATACGCAAAAATTTTCATTGGAACTGGGAGATCACCATCTTCAACTGAAAAATAAAAGAAGAGAAAATTAGGGTAAAAATCATTTCGTTTAATATAAAGATTCATATCATACAGAAAATGTAGAAAATAGCCCAGAGCTCAAAGAAATTTGCATGAATGTCCATTGGAACCGGGAGATCGCCAATTCAACTTAAAAAAGAGAAGACGAAATTAGGCCAAAAATCATATCATTTCATAAAAGATACATATCTTACAGAAAATATAGAAAAATAGCCGCAAGCTAAGAAAAATGTGTAAAAATATCCGTTGGAACAGGGAGATCACATCTTTAACTAAAAAAAGGAGAAGATAAATATAGGCAATAAAAATCATATTATTTAATAAAAATTTCGATATTTTCCATAAAATGTAGAAAATAGCATCGAGCTCAAAAAAATACGTAAAATTGTCCGTTAGAACCGGGAGATCGCCATCTTCAACTGAAAAATAAGAGAAGACAAATTTAGGCTATAAAAATCATATCATTTAATTTAAAAGATCCATAAATTTACGAAAATTTAGAAATGAGTCCGGAGCCCAGAAAAACCTGCAAAAATGTTCATTAGAACCGCTAGATCACAATCTTCAACTTAAAAGTAAGAGAAGAAAAAAGTAGGCCAAAAATCATATCATCTAAATTTAAAGATTCTTATTTTCCCAGAGTTGTAGAAAATAGCCCCGAGCTCAGAAAATCCCACAAAAATGTCTGTTGGAACCGAAAGATTGCCATCTTCAACTAGAAAAATAAGAGAAGACAAAAATTAGTCAAAATATCATATCATTTAATAAAATGATCCATATCTTCCAAAAATGTGGAAAATAGGCCGGAGCTCAGAAAAATCTGCAAAAATGTCGGTTGGAACTAGGTGTATCATCATCTGGAATATAAGAGAAGACAAAATTTGGCTAAAATATATTATCATTTAATAAAAAGATCGCCATCTTCAACTGTGAAATAACAGAAGACAAATTTAGTCTAGAAAAATCTTATCAATTAATAAAAAGATTCAAATCTTTCTTAAAATGTACAAAATAACACCAAGCTCAGAAAATGATATATACAAATATTTTCAATTGAAGATGGCGATATCCCAGTTACAACGAACACTTTATAAATGAATATGGCGATTTCCAGGTTTCAAATTTTGTCTTCTCTTATATTTCAGTTGAAGACGCGATTTCCTGGTTCCAACATACATTTTTTGGCCTAGTCTTCTCTGATATAATTTAATAAAACGATCCATATATTCCAGAAAATGTGAAAAAAATCCCGAGGTCAGAAATATCTGTAAAAATGTCCATTGGAACTGGGAGATCGCTAACTTCTATTGTAAAATAGGAGAAGCTAAAATTAGGCCAAAAAATCATATCATTAAATAAAACGATCCTTATCTTCCAAAAATGTGGAAAATAGCCCAGAGCTCAAAAAAATCCGCAAAAATATCTGTTGGGATCGAGAGAATGCCATCTTCAACTGAAAAATAAAAGAAGACAAAATTAGGCCAAAAAATCATATCATTCAAAATAAATATCGCCATCTTCAACTGAAAAATAAGTGAAGACAAACTTAGGTAATAAAAATCTTATCGTTTAATAAAAAGACTCATATCTTTCATAAACGTAGAAAATAGCACTGAGCTCAGAAAAATGTGCAAAAATATTTGTTGGAACTATGAGATCGCCTTCTTCAACTTAAAAATAATAGAAGACAAACTTAAGCTATAAAAATCATATCTTTTAGTAAAAATATCCATATCTTCCATAAAATAAAGAAAATAGCACATAGCTCAGAAAATCCGCAAAAATTTCTGTCAGAACTGGGAGATTGCTATGTTCAACTGAAAAATAAGAGAAGACAAACTTAGGCAGTAAAAATCATGGCATTTAATATCAATATTCTTATTTTCCATAAAATGTAGAAAATATCCCAGAGCTAAGAAAAATTCGCAAAAATATCCGTCGAAACCGGGAGAGTGCCAAATTTAATGAAAAACAGAGAAGAAAAAATTAGGCCAAAATAACATTTCATTTAATAAAATGATCGATATCTTCTAGCTAATATAGAAAATAGTCCAGAGCTTAGAAAAATCCTCAAAAATATTCGTGTGAACTGAGGATCACAATCATCAAGGATAATCTTAGAGAAGCCAAAAGTAGCCAAAAAATCATAGCATTTAATAAAATGATCATTATCTTACAAAAAATATAAAAAATAGCCTCGAGGTCAGAAAAATCCACAAAAATTTTTGTTGGAACCAGGAAACCGTCGTTGTCAAGTGAAAAATAAGAGAAGACAAATGTATGCTATAAAAATCATATCATTTAATAAAAAGATCCATATTGACAATAAAATGTAGAAAATATCATTGGGTTCAGAAAAATCCGCTAATATTTCCTTTTGAACCGGGAGATCGCCATCATCAAACAAAAAATAAGAGAAGACAAAATTAGGCTAGAAAAATCATATCGTTTAATAAAAAGATCTATATTCTGCAGATCAAAATTATCAGTTAAAATATCCGTTGGAACCGGGATATCCCCATCTTCAACTGAAAAAAATAAGAGAAGACAAAATTAGGCTACAAAAATCATATAATATAATAAAAAGATCCATATCTTCCAAAAAATGTAGAAAATAATCACGAGCTCAGAAAAATTCGCAAAAATGTCCGTTGGAACTGGATGATCGCAATCTTCAACTGGAAAAATAAGAGGAGGCAAAATTTGTCCAAAATATCATTTCATTTAATAAAACGATTCATATCTTTGAAAAATGTGGAAAATAGGCCGTGGCTCCGAAAAATCCGCAAAAATGTCCGTTGGAACCAGGCGATCGCTATCTTCAACTGGAATATAAGAGAAGACAAAATTAGCCAAAAACCATATCATTTAATAAAAATATCTTCATCTTCAACTGGAAAAAAAGAGAAGACAAATTTAAGACAGAAAAATCATAACAATTAATAAAAAGAAACATATCTTTCATAAAATGTATAAAATAGCACCAAGATTAGAAAATGATATATAAAAATCTTTTCAGTTGAAGATGGCGATATCTCGGTTACAACGGACATTTTTATAGATGAAGATGGTGATTTCTCGGTTCCGAATTTTGCTTCTCTTATCTTTCAGTTGAAGATGGCGATTTCCTAGTTCCAACAGACATTTTTCGGCCTAATTTTTTCTTCTTTAATATTATTTAATAAACCGATCCAAATATTTTAGAAAAATGGAAAATATTCAGTGCTCAGAAATATCCACAAAAATGTTTGTTTGAACTGGGAGATCGCCAACTTCAACTGGAAATTAAGAGAGGACAAAATTAGGCCAAAAAATCGTATCATTTAATTAAATGTTCCATATCTTCCAGAAACTGTGGAAAATAGCCTGGAGCTCAGAAAAATCTGCAAAAATTCCTTTGGGACCAAGAGAAGGCCATCTTCAAATAAAATATCAGAGAATACAAAATTGGGCCAAAAAATCATATCATTCAATATAAAGATCGCCATCTTAAACGGGAAAATAAGAAGTAACAAACATAGGTTATAAAAATCATATCATTTAATAAAAAGATCTATATCTTCCATAAAATAAAGAAAATATGCCAAAGCTCAAAAAATCCGCAAAATGTCCGTTAGAACCGAGGGATAGCTATGTTAACCAAAAAATAACTAAAAAATAAGAGAAGACAAAATTAGGCAATAAAAATCATATCATTTAATATAAATATTATTCTTTTCCATAAAATGTTGAAAATATCCCCAAGCACAGAAAAATCCGCAAAAATATCCACGAGCTCAGGTAAAATCCACAAAAATATCCATCAGAATCGGGAGAGCACAAAAAACAGAGAAGGAAAAATTAGGCCAAAACATCGTATCATTTAATAAAACAATTATATCTTCCAAATAATATAGAATATAGCCCACAGCTCAGAAAAATCCTCAAAAATTTCCATGGGAACCGGGACATTGCCATCATCAACAAAAAATCTAAGAGAAGACAAAATTAGACAAAAAATCATAGCATTTAATAGAACGATCGTTATCTTCCTGAAAATACAGAAAATAGCCCCGACGTCCTAAAAATCCATAAAAATTTCAATTGGAACAGGGAAACCACCATTTTCAAGTGAAAAATAAGAGAAGACAATCGTAGGCTATAAAAATTATATCATTTAATTAAAAAATCATTATATACAATAAAATGTAGAAAATAGCCTCGAGTTTAGAAAACTCCGCAAAAAATTCTGTTCGAACCGGGCGATCGCCATCATCAATTGAAAAAGAAGAGAAGACATAATTAGGCTAGAAAAATCATATCATTTAATAAAAAGATCCATATCTTACAGAAAATTTAGAAAATAGTCCTTAGCTCAGAAATATCTACCAAAATGTCCGTTGGAACCGGGATATCGTCATCTTCGACTGAAAAATAAGAGAAGAAATAATTAGGCTACAAAAATCATATACTGCAAAAGAAAATCCCTATCTTCCAGAATATATAGAAAATAAATCCGAGCTCGGAAAAATCCGCAAAAATGTCTGTTGGAACCAGGAGATTGCCTGTAACTAAAAAATAAGAAAATTTGGGCAAAATATCATATCATTTAATAAAACAATCCATATCCTCCAAAACGTGGAAAATAGGCATGAGCTCAGAAAAATCCTTAAAAATGTCAGTTGGAACTGGGTGATCGCCATCTTCAACCGGAATATATGAGTAAACAAAATTAGGCCAAAATCATATCATTTAATAAAAAGATCGTCATCTTCAACTGTCATCTTTAACTGGAAAATAAGAGGAGACAAATTTAGGATATGAAAATCATATCAATTAATAAAAAGATCCATATCTTTCCTAAAATGTATAAAATAGCACCAAACTCAGAAAATGATATATAAAAATATTTTAAGTTGAAGATGGCGATATCCCGGTTACCACGGACATTTTTATAGATGAAGATAGTGATTTCCATGTTCAAAATTTTGTCTTCTCTTATATTTCAGTTGAAGATGGCGATTTCCCAGTTCCAACGGACATTTTTTGGACTAATTTTGTCTCCTCTGATATCATTTAAAAAAGGATTCAAATATTACACAAAATATGGAAAATATCTGTAGCTCAGAAATATCCTCAAAAATGTATGTTGGAACTGAGAGATCGCCAACTTCAACTGGAAATTAAGAGAAGACAAAATTGGATCAAAAATCTTATCATAAAACATTCCATATCTCCCAGAAAATGCGGAAAATAGTCCGGAGCTCAGAAAAATCTGCAAAAATTTCCTTTGGGATATAGAGAATGACATTATTAACTGAAATATAATAGAAGACAAAATTAGGCCAAAAAATAATATCATGCTATATTAAGATCGCCATCTTCAACTGGAAAATAAGAGAAAACAATTTAGGTTATAAAAATCATATCATTTAATAAAAATATCCATATCTTCCATAAAATGTAAAAAATATGCCGGAGCTCGAAAAAATCTGCAAAAATGTCCATTGGAATCGGGAGATCTCCATTTTCGACTTAAATATAACAGGAGACAAACTTAAGCTATAAAAGTAATATCATTTAATAAAAAATTGATATCTTCCATAAAAAATAAAATATCACAGAGATAAAAAAAATCCAAAAAAAATGTTCGTTGTATCCGAGAGATCGCCATGTTCAACTGAAAAAAAATAAGAGAAGACAAAATTTGGTAATAGAAACCATATCATTTAATATAAAGATTCTTATTTTCCATAAAATGTAGAAAATATCCCCGAGCTCAGAAAAATCTGCAAAAATATCCGTCAGAACTGGGAGATCGCCAAATTTAATGAAAAAAAGGAGAAAACAAAATTGTGCCCAAAAATCATATCAATTAATAAAATGATCGATATCTTCGAGATAATACAGAAAATAGGCCATATCTCAAAAAAATCCGCAAAAATATCAGTTGGATTCGGGAAATTGCCATCATTAGCGAAAAAATAATAGAAGACAAAATATGGCCAAAAATTAGATCATTTAATAAAACGATCGATATCTTCCAGAAAATTCAGAAAATAACCTCGAGTTCAGAAAAATCGGCAAAAAATATCTGTGGGAACTCAGAGACAACCATCTTCAAGTGAAAATTAAGAGATGATAAACGTAGGCTATAAAATCATTTCATTTAATAAAAATATCCATATCTAAAACAAAAAAATAGCCTCAAGGTCAGAAAATCCGAAAAAATTCTGTTGGAACCGGGAGATCGCCATCTTCAATTGAAAAATAAGGAAAGACAAATTTAGGATTGGAAAATCATATCTTTTATTAAAAAGAGCTATATCTTACAGAAAATGTAGAAACTAGTCACACGCTAAGGAATATCGACAAAAATGTCCGTCGGAACCGGGTTATTGTCATCTTCAACTGAAAAATAATTGAAGACAAAATTAGACTACATAAATCATAAAATATAATAAAAAGATCCATATCTTCGAGAAAATGTAGAAAAAATAGTCCCGAGCATAGAAAAATCCGCAAAAATGTCTGTTAGAACCGGGAGATCGCCATTTTCAACTGGAAAATAAGAGAAGATAAGCCAAAACTTAGAAAAATCTACAAAAACTTCCATTGGAACCGGGCGATCGCCATCTTCAACTGGAAAATAAGAGAAGACAAATTTAGGCTAGAAAAATTGTATCATTTAATAAAAAGATCCATATCTTTCATAAAATGTATAAAATAACACCAACTCAGAAAATGATATTTTAAAAAATTTTCTGTTGAAGATGGCGATATCCTGGTTACAATGTACATTTTTATAAATGAAGATGGTGATTTCCCATTTTTCGAATAATGTTTTCTCTTATATTTCATTTGAAGATGGCGATTTCCTAGTTCCAACAAACATTTTGTGGCCTAATTTTGTCTTCTCCGACATCATTTAATAAAACGATCCATATCTTCCAGGAAATGTGGAAAATAGCTCGAAGCTCAGAAATATCCACAAAAATATATGTTGGAATAGGGAGATCGCCAACTTCAACTGGAAAATAAGAGAAGACGAAATTATGCCAAAAAATCATATCATTGTTGGAGATCCGTCAACCATGGCTAAAGCTCATGGTGCCATTTTATTATATCAACATGTTAATGAGTGGAGACCAATGGTCTCTAGTATACCAAAGGTCCACCCCACTACCATGTAATGGGGTGTTTATGGTGGATAAATGAGGGGGGAGACCATAAGTCTCCCCCACTCATAACACCCTTATCCATCCATTACCTTTGGACTTAGCATATGAATACTTCAGGATTCATGATGCTAATGGGGTGGATACTTCTGGATCCAGAGTAAACATGTTTGCCTCGTTAAAACCTTAGCTGTGGAAAACCCAGTGGGAAAAACCAACTGTCTTAAGGAAAAAGAGTACAACCCACAGGTTACTCCCCCTGATCTGTACAAGCTTCAGGCTCATTGGTCTCTCAGTTTTCTCATCCTGATTCCTTTTACAAGCTTTACAAAAATACATCTAGGCAGAGCCTTAGTGAACAAATCAGCTAAATTATTACAAGACTGAATCTGTTGTATTTCACTTGTTTCTCCTTTTGTAGGTCGTGCGTCCAGAAGAATTTAGTAGATATGTGCTTCGTCTTGTCACCCTTGACAAAACCAGTCTGTAGTTGAGCTATGCAAGCTGCATTGTCCTCAAATATCGTGGTTGGCTCAAGGTCACCAGTCTTTAGGCCGGTAGTCATTAAGATGTGATGAATCACTGAACGAAGCCATACACATTCTTTGCTTGCTTCATGGATCGCGAGGAGCTCGGAATGGTTGGAAGAGATAGCTGTAGTGGTTTGCTTCACAGATTTCCAGGAGATGGCTATAGCACCATAGGTGAACACAAAGCTAGTCTGTGATTTCTCGGAGTGAGGATCGGACCTGTAACCTGCATCTGCATAACCAATTAAAGTGGGAGATCCACCTTTAGGGAAATATAATCCCAGGTCAATTAACCCTTGGAGGTAGTGCAGAAGCTGTTTAACTCTGTTTCAGTGGTGTTTTGTTGGCGCTGCACTATATCTGGCTAGAAGATTTGCTTAGAACGCTATATCGGGACTCGTACAGTTAGCCAGATATAGAAGTGCTCCAATGGAACTAAGATAAGGTACTTCAGGACCTAACATTTCCTCCCCCCTCTTTCAGCGGACGAAAGGGTCCTTATGTACATCCAAGGATCTTATGACCATTGGTGTACTTATAGGATGACATTTATCCATGTGGAAATTTTTAAGTAATTTCCTTGTATATGTGGATTGGTGTAACGGTATACCACCACGTAGGTGTTCGATTTGCAAGACAAGACAATACTTTGTTTTGCCTAGGTCTTTCATTCCAAAAGTATTCTTTAGGCTTCCAGATATCTCAGCATCTCTGCAGGAGATCCAATGAGATTTAAGTCGTCCACATAAACGGCGACTATAACAAATCCTGTTCCCGATCTTTTAATAAAGATACATGAGCAGACTTCATTATTGGTGAAACCTTACTGTGCAAGGAAATCACGCAGTCTGTTATACCACATTTTACCCGATTGCTTAAGACCATATAATGATCTTTGAAGCCTTACAGAGTAGATGTCCCGAGGTCTTTCTGCTATCTCTGGCGGTAATTTATATCCTTCAGGGCGTTTCATATAGATTTCTTTATCTATATTGCCAAATAGATATGTAGTCACAACGTCTATGAGCTGCATTTCTAGGCTTTCTAAAGATGACAGGCTTAATAAAAATCGAAACGTGATCACATCCATAACAGGGGAATAGGTTTGTTCATAATCTATCCCCGGTCGTTAGGATAAACCCTATGCTATAAGCCGTGCTTTGTAGCGTACGATCTCGTTATTTTCATTTCTTTTTCTGACGAAAACCCACTTATAACCCACGGGTTTTACACCTTTAGGTGTTTGGACTACTGGTCCAAAAACTTCACGTTTCAAGAGTGAGTCCAGCTCTATTCCTATTGCATCGTTCCACTTTGGCCAATCATCTCTACGTTTACATTCTGCTAGAGATCGTGGTTCGATGTCATCGTCGTATTCCGCGACATGCACAGCAACATTAAACGCAAATTTGTCGTCAACGACAGTGCTTTATCTGTCCAGTACCTCCCCAGTACGTACAAAATTTAATGATGTTTTTCCAATAGTTTCCTCTTCGGGGGAATGTAGGAGGGGAGAGGTAGCCGGTCTGAGCTCAGCTTCCTGTGTAGGGTTCATCTTTATTTCACCAGGATTTTTTCTTTTTCGAGTAGCTTTGTCCTTCGAACCTGGTGGGCGTCCTCTCTTTAATTGAGGTACAGCCGATTCTGCTACCGGTAGGTTGCATCCATCTTTGAGGATGTCAATCCTAGCTGGCGTATTGGAACTGTGCACGCAAGTGGAACTTTAGGTCCACATACTAGCTCAGATAATTCTTTCCAGCCGCATCGAGAACTTCAAAGTCAACGCTCTATATTTTTGCCATTTTATCTATGCATTTAAAATGACATGAATTAATAAAACATATTAAAAATTCATGTAAAGCTAATAAATTAGTTGCGTGGAACGGCCAGTCACCATATAATAAAGTCCAAAGTCCAAAATTATACAGTCCAGGAAATACAAAAGACTAAAATGAAAAATTACAACTTGGAAACCTATTGGGGTCACTGCAAATTTACAATTTGGCCTCCGTATTCTAGGAATGAAAGTTCAGTCTTTGGCTTTATACAAATTATATCCTCACTACAATTTCTCTTAAAAAAAGAAAAGAAAATACGAGGAATATGAAATGGTGACAAATTGGCCGATCCAAAACCACAACGTAATTTATTAAATATCCACGCAATTTATAAATTATGCAACAAACACAGGCATAAATAATTATGCAAAATCACAGGCTTATCAAATTTAATTTAATCAATATCGCACACAAAATATTGGAGAAATATAAAATATTTAATAATTACTTGGGCCACGTGGAGACATATCATGCATCGTTAGGTTAGATAACTAATGGCAGAGCGATCTCAGGACCTTCCATAATTATTAATTAAAAAAATCTTATTTATCCAAATTATGCAGATAGTGATGTTATTGATATTATATGGACCACAAACAAATAACATACCAAAATGAATATTAATGCAACACATCAATTTATCTAGATTTTTCAGAATTTCTAGTAATAACCTGATATTTTCTGATATTCTTCTAGAATTAATGGAAATTTTTTGAGTTTAAATTTATATTTAAATCAGAAGAATAACATAACCCAATTATGTCAATAAAAAGCCATTAGGCTTGCTGCAGGCTTCAGGCCAAACAGACAAAAAAAATCTCAATTTTTATTTATTATAAATGGGTAAATGGGCAATAGCCCATATGATAAGTGATGCAAAAATAATTGCATGGGAATAATGTTGAGAAAAACCACTGTTAATTTTTAGGAGCTGGTTTTAAGTACTCCCTAAACAACTTAAAAAAGGTTTGGGTTCCTGTAACATCTTAAATGCATAATTGCATGAGAATAATGTTGAGAGAAAACCAGTGTTAATTTTAAGTACTAGACTTATTCTTAGAAATCATCTCTACTATTATAATTACAATTTTCCCTTCCGAGTTGGAATTGGGATTTCTCTTCAAGATGTTGTGGGCTGACTAATAACAGATACTCTGGGTCAAATTTTTTTTACATAAGCATTAAAATTTAATTTGATAAAAAATCTAATCTTCCAATAAATTCATACTTAAACCAAATTCAAATGACATGTCACATATTTTTTAAAATCGGCACCACTAATCCTCAGTTTCTAATGGCATGACATCATTAAATAGTTCATAAATGTCAAAGCCCATCATTATCCTAATCATAAACATAATAAAACTGTGCTAATTTTTATTTCACTTCGCATGCATTTGCTTAAGGTCAAAACTCTCGTATGATTTTGAACATCACATATGTCACACGGACGCATCTACGTTGACAGGGGGCGTGACACCTGATACTCAATAAATTCATAAAGATGTATAGAGTACGCATGTCCTGCACAAGTGCTACATTTCTTCCTAGTCTACCAAATTAGGGGATTTTTGGTGAAAAACAGTATTGATTTTTTATTCTATTTTTATATGTTGATTTGAGTAAATCAATCAACATACATATGTAAAAAATAGAATATGTTCCATAATATATATCTACGAGATTAGAATTTTTACCTCTAGATCAAAGATCTAGGGAAGAACAAATAAAATCTGTAGATAAAAATCCCAGCTCCTGTAATCCGTGAAAGAAATCAATTGATCGTCGTCGCAAATTGCCGCAACTACAAGATTCCTTCATAAGAGTGAAATTATGTTGGATCAGAAAAAAATTTTGTTAGAGCGAAGTCATGCTGATAACGTGTTGGAGATCAATTAACCATGGCTATAGCTCATGGTGCCATTTTATAATATCAACATGTTAATAAGGGGAGACCAATGGTCTCTAGTTACCAAAGGTCCACCTCACTACCATGTATGTGGTGTTTATGGTGGATAAATGAGGAGGGAGACCATAAGTCTCCCCCACTCATAACAATCATTTAATAAAACAATCCATATCTTCCAGAAAATGGGGAAAATAGCGCAAAGCTCCGAAAAATCCGCAAAAATGCCCTTTGGGACCAAGAGAATGCCATCTTCAACAAAAATATAAGAGAAGACAAAATTAGTCCAAAAAATCATATCATTCAATATAAAGATCGCCATATTCAATTGGAAAAATAAGATAAGACAAACTTTGGTTATAAAAATCATATCATTTAATAAAAAGATTCATATCTTCCATAAAATATATAAAATAGCTCTGAGCTCAGAAAAATCCGCAAAATATCCATTGGAACAGGGAGATCCCATTTTCATTAAAAATAATTGAAGACAAACTTGAGCAATAAAAATCATATCATTTAATAAAAAGATCCATTTCTTTAATAAAATAAAGAATATAGCACCAAGCTCAGAAAATCCAAAAAAATGTTCGTTGGAACTGGGAGATCGCTATGTTCAACTAAAAAAAGAGAAGACAAAATTAGGCTATAAAAATCAAATCATTTATTTAAAAGATCCATAACTTTACGTAAATTTAGTAAATTGCCCGGAGAGCAAAAAAACTGCCAAAATGTACATTAGAACTAGGAGATCGCCATCTTCAACCGAAAAATAAGAGAAGAAAAAATAAGGCCAAAAAAATCATATCATTCAATATTTTCATAACTTCCCGAAAATGAAAAATAACCACAAGCTCTGAAAATTACGCAAAAATGTTCGTTTGGACCGGAGATTGCCATCTTCAATTAAATAAGAAAATAACAAAAAGTTAGTTTATAAAAATCATATCATTTAAAACAAACATGCATATCATACAGAACATGTAGAAAATAGATCGAAGCCCAGAAAAATCCACAAAAATGTATGTTGGAACCTGGAGATCGTCATCTTCAACAGAAAAATAAAAGAAGCCAAAATTCATATCACTTAATAAAAATATACATATCTGCCATAAAATGTAGAAAATAGCCCCGAGCTCAAAAAAATACTTACAAATGTCCGATGGAACTAGGAGATTGTCATATTCAATTAAAAATGAGTAGACAAAATTAGGCCAAAAAATTGTATCCTTTAATAAAAAGGTTCAGGTCTCTCAGAAAATGTACAAAAAAGCCCCAAACTACGAAAAATCCACAAAAATGTAGGAACCTGGAGATCGCCATCTTCAACTAAAAATAAGATAAGATAAATTTAGGACATAAAAATCTTGTCATATAATATAACGATTCTTATCTTCCCGAAAGTGTAGAAAAAAGCCCCGAGCTCAGATAAATCTGCAAAAATGTCTATTGGTACCCCGGGAAATCGACATCTTCAACTGCAAAATAAGAGAAGACAAAAATGAAGGCGAAATATCATATCATTTAAAAAATGATCCATATATTCCAAAAATGTGGAAAATAAGCCGGAGCTCAGAAAAATCCGTAAAACTGTCCGTTGGAACCGGGTGATCGCCATCTTCAACTGAAATATAAGAGAAGACAAAATTAGGCTAAAATATTTTATCATTTAATAAAAAGATCGACATCTTCAACAGGAAAATAAGAGAAGGCAAATTTAGGCTAGAAAAATCATATCAATTAATAAAAAGATTCATATATTTCATAAAATGAAGAAAATAGCATCAAGCTCAGAAAATGATATATAAAAATCTTTTCTGTTGATGATCTCAAATATCCCGGTTACAACGGACATTTTTATAGATGAAGATGGCGATTTTCCGGTTCTGAATTTTGTCTTCTCTTATATTTCAGTTGAAGATGGTGATTTTCTGGTTCCAACGGACATTTTTTGGACTAATTTTGTCTTCTCAGATATCATTTAATAAAACGATCCATATATTCCAGAAAATGTGAAAAATAGCCCTGACCTCAGAAATATCTGCAAAAATGTCCGTTGGAACCGGGAGATCACCAACTTCTACTGGAAAATAAAAGACGATAAAATTAGGCCAAAAATCATACAATTTAATAAAACGATACATATCTTCCAGAAAATGGGGAAAATAGCCTGGAGCTCAGAAAAATCCGCAAAATTGTCTGTTGTGATTGAGAGAATGCCATCTTCGACTGAAAAATAAGAGAAGACAAAATTAGGCCAAAAAATCATATCATTCAAAATAAAGATCGCCATCTTCAACTTGAAAATAAGTGAAGACAACCGTAGGTTATAAAAATCATATCGTTTAATAAAAAGATGCATATCTTCCATAAAATGTAGAAAATATCCCTGAGCTTAGAAAAATCCGCAAAAATATCTGTTGGAACCGAAAGATCGCCATCTTCAACTTAAAAATAATAAAAGACAAACTTAAGCTATAAAAAGCATATCATTTAGTAAAAAGATCCATATTTCCATAAAATAAAGAAAATAGCACAAAGCTCAGAAAATACACAAAAATTTTTGTTAGAACCGGGAGATCGCTATGTTCAAGTGAAAAATAAGAGAAGACAAAATTAGGCAATAAAAATCATATCATTTAATATAAAGATTCTTATTTTCCAAAAATGTAGAAAATATCCCCGAACTAAGAAAAATCTGCAAACATAACCGTCGGAACCAGGAGAGCGCAAAATTTAATTAAAAAGGGAGAAGGAAAAATTAGGCAAAAATATCATATCATTGAATAAAATGATCAATATCTTCCAGATAATACAGAAAATAGCCCAGAGCTCAGAAAAATCTTCAAAAATATTCATGTGAACCGGGATTGCCATCATCAACAAATAATTTAAGAGAAGATAAAATTCGACAAAAAACCATAACATTTAATAAAATTATCGTTATCTACCAGAAAATACAGAAAATAGCCCCAAGGTCAGAAAAATTTGCAAAAATTTCTGTTGGAACCGGGAAACCGTCACCTTCTAGTGAAAAATAAGAGAAAACAAACGTAGACGCTAAAAATTATATCATTTAATAAAAAGATCCATATCGACAATAAAATATAAAAAATAAAATCGAGTTCAAAAAACCGCTAATATTTACGTTTGAACTGGGAGATCGCCATCATCATTTGAAAAATAAGAGAAGACAAAATTTGGCTAGAAAAATTATATCATTTAATAAAAGATCCATATCTTACAAAAAATGTAGAAAATAGTCCTGACCTCAGAATTATCGGCCAAAATGTCAGTTTATCCCGGGTTATCACCATCTTCAATTGAAAAATAAGTGAAGACAAAATTAGGCTACAAAAATCATATAGCGTAATAAAATATCCATACATTCCAGAAAACGTAGAAAATAAACCCGAGCTAAGAAAATCCGCAAAAAATGTCCGTTGGAATTGGGTGATCACAATCTTCAACAAAAAAAATCAAAGAAGACATAATTAGGCCAAAGTATCATTTCATTTTATAAAACGATCCATATCTTCCAAAAATGTGGAACATAGGCCAGAGCTAAAAAAATCCGCAAAAATGTCCGTTTGAACTAGGTGATTTCCATCTTCAATTGGAATTAAAGAGAAGTGAAAATTAGGCCAAAACATCATATCATTTAATAAAAATATCGTCATCTTCATCTGGAAAATAAGAGAAGACAAATTTAGGACAGAAAAATCATTACAATCAATAAAAAGATCCATATCTTTCATAAAATGAATAAAATAGCACCAATCTAAGAAAATGATATATAAAAATCTTTTCAGTTGACGACGGCGATATCTCGGTTACAACAGACATTTTTATAGATGAAGGTGGTGATTTCATGATTTCGAATTTTGTCTTCTCTTATCTTTCAGTTGAAGATGGCGATTTCCCGGCTCCAACAGACATTTTTTGGCCTAATTTTGTCTTCTTTGATATTATTTAATAAAAAGATCATATATTCCAGAAAAAAGGAAAATATCTCGGAGCTTAGAAATATCCGCAAAAACGTCCATTGGAATAGGGTGATCGCCAACTTCAACTTCAACAGGAAATTAAGAGAAGATAAAATTAGGCCTAAAATCATATCATTTAATAAACGTTCCATTTCTTCCAGAAAATCTGGAAACTAGCCCGGACCTTAGAAAAATCTGCAAAAATTTCCTTAGGGCCCAAGAGATGGCCATCTTCAACTGAAATATAAGAGAAGGCAAAATTAGGCCAAAAATCATATCATTCAATATGAAGTTTGCCATCTTAAACTGGAAAATAAGAAGAAACAAACATAGGTTAATCATATCATTAATAAAACCATCCATATCTTCCATAAAATGTATAAAATATGTCAGAGATCAGAAAAATCCGCAAAAATGTCTGTTGGCACTTGGAGATCGCCATCTACAACTTAAAAATAATAAAAGACAAACTTAAGCTATAAAAATCATATCACTAATAAAACGATCCATATCTTCCATAAAATAAAAAAAATAGCACAGATATTAGAAAATCCGCAAAAATGTCCGTTAGAACCGGACGATCGTTATGTTCAACTAAAAAATAAGAGAAGACAAAATTTATCAATAAAAATCATATCTTTTAATATAAAGATTCTTATTTTCAATAAAATGTAGAAAATATCTCTGAGCTCCGAAAAATCTCCAAAAATATCCGTCGAAACCGGGAGAGTGCAAAATTTAACGAAAAACAGAGAAGGGAAAATTAGGCCAATATATCATATCATTTAATAAAACGATCTATATCTTCTAAATAATACAGAAAATAGCCCAGATCTCAGAAAAATCCTCAAACATATCGGTGTGAACCGGGAGATCGCCATCATCAACGAAAAATCTAAGAAAGACAAAATTTGGCAAAAATAGCCTCGAGGTCAGAAAAATCCGTAAAAATTTCCGTTGGAACCGGGAAACTGCCATTTTCAAGTGAAAAATAAGAGAAGACAAACGTAGGCTATAAAAATTATACCATTTAATTAAAAAATCCATATCTTCAATAAAATGTAGAAAATAGCATCGAGTGCAGAAAAACCCGTAAAAATTTCGTTGGAACCAGGAGATCGTCATCATCAATTCAAAAAGAAGGGAAGACAAAATTAGGATAGAAAAATCCTATCATTGAATAAAAAGGTCCATATCTTATAGAAAATGTAGAAAATAGTCCTTAGCTTAGAAATATCGGCCAAAATGTCCGTTGGAACCGGGATATCATCATCTTCAATTGAAAAAATAAGAGAAGACAAAATTATGCTACAAAAAGAATTTATAGTTAAAAGAAAATCCATATCTTCCAGAAAATGTAGAAAATAATTCTGAGGTCAGAAAAATCTGCAAAAATGTCTGTTAAAACCAGGAGATCGTCATCTTCAACTGGAAAATAAGAGAAGACTAAATTTGGCCCAAATATTATATCATTTAATAAAACAATCCATATCTTCCAGGAATGTGGAAAATAGGCCCGAGCTCAGAAAAATCTGGAAAAATGTCCGTTGGAACTGGGTGATCGCCATCTTCAACTGGAATATATAGAAGACAAAATTAAGCCCAAAATCATATCATTTAATAAAAAGATCGTCATCTTCAACTGTCATCTTCAACTGGAAAATAAAAGAAGACAAATTTAGACAGAAAAATCATATCAATTAATAAAAAGATCGATTCTTTCTTAAAATGAATAAAATAGCACCAAACTCAGAAAATGATATACAAAAATATTTTAAGTTGGAGATGGCAATATCCCGGTTACCACAGACCTTTTATAGATGAAGATAGTGATTTCCTTGTTCCGAATTTTGTCTTCTCTTATCTGTCAGTTGAATATGTCGATTTTCCAGTTCCACGTACATTTTTGGCCTAATTTTGTCTTCCCTGATATCATTTAAAAAAACGATCCATATATTCCAGAAAATATGAAAAATATCCCTAGCAAAGAAATATCCCCAAAAATTTCTGTTGGAACCGAGAGATCGCGGGACTTCAACTGGAAATTAAGAGAAGACAAAATTAGGCCAATAAATCATATCATTTAATAAAACATTCCATATCTTCCAAAAAATGTGGAAAATGGACCCGGAGCTCAGAAAAATAACAGAAGACAAACTTAAGCTATAAAAATCTTATCATTTAATAAAAAGATCCATATCTTCCATAAAATAAAGAAAATGGCATAGAGATCAGAAAATCCGAACAACAATGTCCGTTGGATCTGGGAGATCGCCATATTCAACTGAAAAATAAGAGAAGACAAAATTTGTTAATAGAAATTATATCATTTAATGTAAAGATTCTTATTTTCCATAAAATGTAGAAACTATCCTCGAGCTCAGAAAAATCTGAGAGATCACCAAATTTAACGAAAAGAGGAGACAAAATTAGGCCAAAATATCATATCATTTAATAAAACGATTAATATCTTACAAATAATACAGAAAATAGCCCAGAGCTCAGAAAAATCCTCAAAAATATCTGTGGGAACCGGGAGATCGCCATCATAGAGAAGATAAAATTAGACAAAAAATCATAGCATTTAATAAAACGATTGTTATCTTCCCAAAAATATAGAAAATAGCCAGGAGGTCAGAAAAATATCCGCACAAATTTCCATTGGAACCGGGAAACCGCCATTTTCAAGTGAAAAATAAAAGAAGACAAACGTAGGCTATAAAACTTATATCATTTAATTAAAAAATCCATATCTACAACGAAATATAGAAAATGGCCTTGAGTTCAGAAAAATCCGTAAAAATTTTCGTTAGAACCGGGAGATCGCCATCATCAATTTAAAAAGAAGAGAAGACAAAATTAGGCTAGAAAAATCATATCATTAAATAAAAATATCGGCCAAAATGTCCATTGGAACCAGGATATCATCATGTTCAACTTAAAAAAAATAAGAGAAGACAAAATTAAGCTGCAAAAAGAATATACTGTAAAAGAAAATCCATAACTTCGAGAAAATGTAGAAAATAATTCCAAGCTCAGAAAAATCCGTAAAAATATTCGTTAAAACCAAGAGATCGCCATCTTCAACTAGAAAAATAAGAGAAGACAAAATTTGGTCAAAATATAATATTATTTAATAAAACGATCCATCTCTTCCAAAAATGTGGAAAATAGGCCTGAGCTCAAAAAAATCCGGAAAATGTCCTTTGGAACTGGGTGATCGCCATCTTCAACCGGACTATATGAGAAGACAAAATTAGGCCCAAAATCATATCATTTAAAAAAAGATCGTCATCTTCAACCGTCATCTTCAACTGGAAAATAAGAGAATAAAAATTTAGATAGAAAAATCATATCAATTAATAAAAAGATCCATATCTTTTATAAAATGAATAAAATAGCACCAAACTCAGAAAATGATATACAAAAATATTTTAAGTTGAAGATGGTGAAATCCCGGTTACCACGGACATTTTATAGATGAAGATGGCGATTTTCCTGTTCCGAATTTTGTCTTCTCTTATCTTTCACTTGAAGATGGCGATTTCCCGGTTCCAACAGATATTTTTTGGCCTAATTTTGTCTTCAATGATATCATTTAAAAAAACGATCCATATATTCCAGAAAATATGGAAACTATCCAGTAGCTCAGAAATATCCGCGAAAATGTTCGTTGGAATCGGGAGATCGCTAACTTCAACTAGAAATTAAGAGAAGACAAAATTAGGCCAAAAAACCATAGCATTTAATAAGACATTCCATATCTTCCAGAAAATGTGGAAAATAGCGAGGAGCTCAGAAAAATATGCAAAAATTTCCTTTGTGACCGAGAGAAGGCCATCTTTAACTGAAATATAAGAGAAGACAAAATTAGGCCAAAAACTCATATTATTAAATATAAAGATCTTCATCTTCAACTGAAAAATAAGAGAAAACAAACTTAGGTTATAAAATTCATAACGTTTAATAAAATGATCCATATCTTCCATAAAATGTAGAAAATATGCCGGAGCTCAGAAAAACTGCAAAAATGTCAGTTGGAACTGGAAGATCGCGATCTTCAACTTAAAAATAATAGAAGACAAATTGAAGCTATAAAAATCATATCATTTAATAAAAGATCCATATCTTCCATATAATAAAGAAAATAGCACAACGATCAGAAAATCCAAAAAATGTCCATTGGATCTGGGAGATTGCCATGTTCAACTGAAAAATAAGAGAAGACAAAATTTGGCAGTAGAAATAATATCATTTTAATATAAATATTCTAATTTTTCATAAAAAGTAGAAAATATCCCCGAGCTCAGAAAAATCCACAAAAATATCCGTCGGAACCTGGAGATCACCAATTTAACGAAAAAGAAGAAGAAAAATTAGGTCAAAAATGCATACCATTTAATAAAACGATCGATCTCTTCCACAGAATACATAAAAATAGGTTATATCTCAGAAAATCCGCAAAAATATCTGTTGGTTCCAGGAAATCGCCATCATTAGCGAAAAAATAAGAGAAGACAAATTTTGGCCAAAAAAATCTTATCATTTAATAAAACGATCGATGTCTTCCAGAAAATTCAAGGAATAACCCCGAGTCAGAAATATCTGCCAAAATGTCCGTTGGAACTAGGAGACCGCCATCTTCAAGTGAAAAATAAGAGAAGATAAACGTAGGCTATAGAACATATAATTTAATAAAAATATACATATCGAGAATAAAACATAGAAAATAGCCTCTAGGTTAGAAAAATCCCAAAAAATTTCCGTTGGAACCAGGAGACCGCCATCTTCAATTGATAAAAAAGGAACGAAAAAATTAGGATAGAAAAATCATATCATTTACTAAAAAGATCTAAATCTTACAGAAAATGTAGAAACTAGTACCCGTGCTCAGGAATTTCAGCTAAAATGTCATTGGAACCGGGATATTGCCATCTTCAACTAAAAAAATAAGAGAAGACAAAATTAGCCTAACAAAAATCTAATAAAAAGATCCAAATCTTCGTGGAAATGTAGAAAATAGTCCCGAGCACAGAAAAATCCACAAAAATGTCTTTGGAATCGGAAGATCGCCATCTTCAACTAGAAATAAGTGAAGACAAAATTAGGCCAAAATATCATATCATTTAATAAAACGATCTATGTCTTCCAAAAGTGTGGAAAATAGGCTGGAACTCAAAAAATCCGCAAAAAATTCCATTGGAACCGGGAGATCGCCATCTTCAACTGGAAAATAAAGAAGACAAATTTATGCTAGAAAATTCATATCATTTAATAAAAAGATCGATATCTTTCATAAAATGTATAAAATAGCACTAAGATTAGAAAATGATATAAAAAATCTTTTCAGTTGAAGATGGCGATATCCCGGTTACAATGTGCATTTTTATAGATGAAGATGGAGATTTCCCGGTTCCAAATTTTGTCTTCTCTTATATTTCAGTTGAAGATGACGATTTCCCGGTTCCAACAAACATTTTTTTGGCCTAATTTTGTCTTCTCCGATATCATTTAATAAAACGATCCATATCTTTCAGAAAATGTCGAAAATAGCCCGGAGCTCAGAAATATCCAACAAAATGTCCGTTGGAATAGGGAGATCGCTAACTTCAATGGTAAATAAGAGAAGACAAAATTAGGCCAAAAATCATATCATCTAATAAAACGATCCATATCTTCCAGAAAATGCGCAAAATGACGCGGAGCTAAGAAAATCCACAAAAAAGTCCTGGGACCAAGAGAATGCCATCTTCAACAAAAATATAATAGAAGACAAAATTAGGCCAAAAAATCATATCATTCAATATAAAGATCTACATCATCAATTGGAAAAAAGAGAAGACAAACTTTGGTTATAAAATCATATCATTTAATAAATAACATCATTTAAAATATCCCGGAGTTTAGAAAATTCACAAAAATGTCCATTGGAACCGGGAGATTCCATCTTCAACTTAAAAAAATTGAAGACACACTTGAGCAATAAAAATCATATCATTTAATAAAAAGATCCATATCTTCCATAAAATAAAGAAAATAATACCGAACTCAGAGAATGCAGAAAAAATTTCTTTGGGACCGAGAGATCGCTATGTTTAACTGAAAAAAATAAGAAAAGACAACATTTGGCAATAAAAATCATATCATTAATATAAACATTCTTATTTTCCATAAAATGTGAAAATATCTTCGAGCTCAAAAAATCCGCAAAATCACCGGGAGATTGCTAAATTTAACAAAAAATTCAAAATTCAGCCAAAAATCACAACATTTAATAAAACGGTCGATATCTTCCAAATAATGCAGAAAATATCCCAGAGCTCAGAAAAATCTGCAAAAATATCTGTTGGAACCGAGAGATCACCATCATCACTGAAAAAAATATATGAGAAGATGAAATTAGGCCAAAAATCATATCATTTAATAAAACGATCGATTTCTTTCATAAAATACAGAAAATAGCCTCGAGGTCAGAAAAATTTGCAAAAGTTTCGTTGGAACTGGGAGACCGCCACCTTCAAGTGAAAAATAAGAGAAGATAAACTTTGTCTGGAAAAATCATATAATGTAATAGAAAGATTCATATCTTCCAAAAAATGTAGAAATAATCCAGAGCTCAGAAGAATCCGCAAAAAATGTCCGTTGGAATCGGTAGATCGAAATCTTCAACTGGAAAAAAAGAGAAGCCAAAATTAAGCCAAAATATCATATTATTTAATAAAACAATCCCTATCTTCCAAAAATGTGGAACATATGCCACAGCTCAGTAAAATCCGAAAAAGTGTCTGTTAAAACTGGGAGATCGTCATCTTCAACCGAAAATTAAAGAAGACAAATTTAGGCCAAAAATCGTATCATTTAATTAAAAGATATACACCTTTCAAAAATGTATAAATTAGGATTAAGCTCAGAAAAACCAGAAAAATGTCTATGGGAACCATGTGATCGCCTAAAAAGAGAAAACAAAATTAGGCCCAAAAAATCATATCATCTAATAAAACGATCCAAATCTTCCAGAAAGTGCGCAAAAATAGCTCGGAGGTCAAATAAATACACAGAAATATATTCCAGAAAATGTGTAAAATAGCCCAGAGCTCAGAAATATCTGCAGAAATATCGATTGAAACCAGGAGATCGACATCTTCAACGAAAAATAAGAGAAGGCATAATTAGAACCTTAAAAATCATATCATTAAATATATATACCCATATCTTCCATAAAATGCAGAAAATAGCACCAAGCTCAAAAAAATCGCAAAAATCTCCATTAGAACCGGGAGATCGCCATGTACAACTGAAAAAATTAGAGAAGACAAAATTATGCCATAAAAATCATATCATTTAATATAAAGATCCATAGCTCATAGAAAATTTAGAAAATAGCCCGGAGATCACAAAAATCAGCAAAAATGTCCATTGGAACCAGGAGATTGCCATCATCAACGAAAAATCTAAGAGAAAACAAAATTAGACAAAAAAATCATGGCATTTAATAAAACGATTGTTACCTTCAATAAAATACAGAAAATAGATTTGAGGAAAGAAAAATTCGCCAAAATTTCCGTTGGAACCGGGAAACATGCATCTTCTAGTGAAAAATAAGAGAAGACAAATGTAGGCTATAAAAATCATACCATTTAATAAAAAGATCCATATCTACAATAAAATGTGGAAAATAGACTAAAGTTCAGAAAAATCCGCTAAAATTTCCGTTTGAACAGGGAGATCGCCATCATCAATTGAAAACTAAGAAAAGACAAAATTAGCCTAGAAAAATCATATCATCTAATAAAAATAAACAAAACTTACAGAAAATGTTGAAAATTATCCCGAGCTCAGAAATATCGGGCAAAATTCCGTTGGAACAGGAATATCGCCATCTTCAACTTAAAAATAAGAGAAGATAAAATTAGGCTACAAAATCATATAATGTAATAGAAAGATTCATATCTTCCAAAAAATGTAGAAAATAATCACGAGCTCAAAAAAATCCGCAAAAAATGTCCGTTGGAACCGGGATATCGTAATCTTCAACTGGAAAAAAGAAAGCCAAAATTAAGACAAAATATCATATTTGTTGTGAATGGAAATAACCAGAGTCGGTTAGGATTGCTGGTATCTTAGAGATACGCCCATATCTATGTATTCTATCTTTCTACTCTCCTACCATGCCTATAAATAGAGGGCTAGGGGTTCCACCCCCAGTAGTTGATTCATAACACGTTATCAGCATGAGACTCTAGAAAATTTTTTCTTTCCACAAATTTTCCATTCGTTGCGAAGGCGAAGGCGAAGGCGAGAGGAGACGAGAGATCCACGCGCGCGGTGCAAGGCTTCCTCAATCGAGCGTCCTTATCCGCGTCGGGCTTCGTTCAACCGTCGCTATATCCAGAGGACGGATATAGAGGTAAAATCACCAAAAACGATGTTTTTAATCATACGTATTATTACTCTACCCCTAGATCTCGCAAGATCGACACGGAAATTTGCTAGATCGCCTAAAAACGACGAACTTTTCGTCCCCAAAACCCAAATTTTAGGGTTCCCCCCCTCTACCGTCTATGGCCGCCCCCTTAGGGGAGGCGGTCGGTGCCGTGCCTCGCCCCCTGCAGGGGGGCGGCCGGTGCCCCGTCGCCGTCTCCCCTACAAGGGGGCGGCGGCCCGCCGTCCCCCCTGCAGGGGGGCGGCGGGGGCACCGGTCGCTCCCTCTGCAGGGGGACGGCGGCCGCCCCTACCGTCGCTCCCCCTGCAGGGGACGTTGGCCCCGCCGCTCCCCTATAGAGGGGCGGTGGCTGCCCTTGCCGTCGCTCCCCCTACAGGAGGCCGGCAGCCCATCCGTCCCCCTAAAGGGGGGCAACGGTGCCACTGTCGCCGTCCCCCCTGCAGGGGGCGATGGCCTCCGCCGTCCCCCCTGCAGGGGACGGCGGCGGCCTGCCGCCGCCCCCTTGCAGGGGGCGGCCGCCCCTTCCCCCTCCGTTGTTTCGGCGGCTGTACGGGGGCGACGACGGCTAACCCTAGCCGCCGCCCGAAAACCCTATTGGGCCACTGAGCCCAGATTCACAAAAAAATGACTGCGGGCCTGAAGCCCGTTGCCAACCTGCGGGCTTCAGGCTCGCAGGCCAATTTTTCTTCATAAAAGAAAAAGGCGGGGAGGCTGAAAATAAGTCTTTAAAAGATTTTTGGGGCTAAAATAAATAATTAAATAGGGCATCTGTGGGCCTATAAATTCGTGAAAAATCACGGTACATTATATGGCAATTATTTGGGCATATAAGTGTGTATTGTGGACTTTTGGGGGTCATTTGGGATGATTTAGAAAGGAAAAACATTTTCCTTCTACATCAAAAATGTCATTTGATTGATTAAACCCACATATTATACAACCCTTGCATCGAATGATTTTTTTCCGTAAAATCATCTTTAGATGCTTTACATCACTGGCTTATTCTGTGGATATTATATGCGTGGTTGTGCATTATATTTAAAACTTAATAATTAGGACGATCCTGCGACCGCTCTGCCGTTAGTCACCTAACCTAACGGTGTATGACGTTGCCCAGTGGTCCAATAATTATTAAGTGATTAAATGATTTATCCTCATGGGAATATTAAATGCCTGTGATGAAAATGTCTGATGAAAATGTTTGATGAGCACAAATTTTCTGCATGGATGGCTAATTGTGGTTTTTGGATCGGCTGTTTAAGTCCCACATTTTTTTCCTGCACTTTTCTTTTACTTTTGAGAGAAAATGTAGTGAGGAAATTTTGTAAATGTCCAAGATCGAAGACCATTTTCCATGGAGACGAAGGCCACAATTGAGGCTGAAGATCTTATATGGGACCACTGGGGTTTCCAAAGTTGTAATTTCTCTTTAAAGCTTTCATTTGTTTAATATGGACTGTAATGGGACTTTGGACTATTATTTATGTGGGCCTGGCCGATCCACGCAATTAGCCCTTCATATTAAAATTGCCTCCGCATGAAAGTGTAGGCTCCGCAGACTTCCCCAGACTATGAAGTGTATCCCGAAAATCTCCATGAATGATGGTCTGGTGTGTATCCTAAGGTGAAGGGTATATGACCTACTGCACTGAAATAGAGGGAAGGTCTAGCTCGGGCTCCATCATGGTCTGTAAACATACTCCCTCGCCCAAATCACCCTCATCATCATCAAAGTAAGCCATCTCAGCAGTCCGTCCCATGCACTCATACACCTCAAAATGGGCGGATGTAGTAGGCGAGAAACATAACTCAGGCTCTCCAATATCATCTATATCGCGCGTGCCTTCACATGCATCCACCACAACATCACCACCAACATAAAAATGCATCGTGTCATCAACATGGTCGACACGCACCCCATCATCCATCTCCTCTGACTCCTCAAAATGTGGACATTCAGCTTCATCTACTTGGCTCCACTGCGCCCCATCATCATGTTCTGCGTGTTCCTCCGTAGGGCCATAATGGAATGAGCCCTCAGCTGGCTCCTCAGGCTGGTCCTGGACCTGCTGGAATTTCTCCTCATACTTTGCAAGGTCCCTCACGTAACACCATGAATCCTCGGTCGAATAATTAAAGAACTCTCCACCGCAGCTCATCTACACGAAATCTCGCCCAGATGGCGATAATCCTGTATAAAATATCTGCAGGAGGTGATCCTCATGGAAACTCTGGAGTGGGCACACAAGCACCAAATCAGTGAACCTCCGCCAAGCCTGATGGTAGGCCTCCCGCTCAGCTTGGGTAAAGCTCGCTATGTGCTGCTCCATGGCCTGCCGCCCCTGTACCTGCTCCAAGAAATTAGGCAAAACACTCGGAGAAATTCAGCCTGAAATGACAACCAAGTAAAATGTGAGTCAAGAGACAATGAATCAAACCACAATCTAGCATCATCAAGTAAAGAAGAGGGAAAAAATCTAAAGTATATGCAATCATCAAAAATTTTCCCACCACGACATGAAAATATCCAATCTTCAAACTTTTTCAAATGTAAATGAGGGTTCTCACACTCCGCACCATGAAAATATGGCGAGAGTGGGATATCCTCCAAATCAATGTCGGAAAAGTCTAAAGATGATGCCATTTTGTTGTTAAAAAAATTTCTCAAGAAAACGAGAATAACAGCCAAAAGACTCAATAAGAGGAAAATAAATAAAATGGAAATACACAACACTTAGAGATAGAAGTATCACACTAAAACTTTCGAAATCAATCAAAAAATGCTACTAATAGAAACTGGTGTCCTCGGCAACGGCGCCAATTGATTGCGACGGGAAGGACGCTTAAGTGCATGCCTTCCACTCCCAAGCGTAGGAGTGTCAATGCAATAAAAATAACCGGTGAGTACCGGGTCAGATCATAGGGACAAGTCGTTCTATATTCACAAAATTGATCGATAAAGAAAAATAAAGTATGTTACAACCACCTCGCTAACGGTGGATAAGTGTGGAAAAAAGTGTGGTGAAACTAAAATCCTATCGTAAGTGGGTAGGCTTAGAGAACCAAATGTGGAGTTAGGATAGCTAGGAGAGAAAGCATGGGTTGTGGGTTCACTAAGATTGGTGTTAATCAAGCCCTAATTACCGCAGATAACTCAATTGATCATCCGGCTAAGGACACTCAATAAAAAATTTTAGCTTTAAAGAACACAACAATTAGCAACATGGATGGATATATTATCATGGCACTAATCAAACTAGGAACATGGATTCATCTCGATTTGTTCCCTTTCGGGTCTTTACCAATGAAAGTGTGCCCTAATAATCACCCAACATTAACATGCAAGTAAGTAAGAGACAAGTAGAACCAAAATTAACAACCAATCTCAATGAGTCACAACCCACACCAATCACACTACTCAATCATACCAAATAGGATGGAATTCATAGACAAATTCATCCAATGTTCAATACAAAAGAGAAATGCAAAAATTACACAAAAAGAGAGGAAAGAGATCACCAATCTCTCAAGAAATGAGGCTTCCCTCTCACTTGGGCACCTCCTCCAAGCTTCTCCATCATCCAATGGCCTCCAACCCTATCCATAGCCTTGGGGAAGAAGAATAGCCCCAAAAAACCTTAAAATCCCAAAAAGGGAAGGTCTGGCTCGGGCTCTGTCATGGTCTGTAAACTCACTCCCTCGCCCAAATCATCCTCATCATCATCAAAGTAAGCCATCTCAGCAGTCCGTCCCATGCACTCATACACCTCAAAATGGGCGGATGTAGTAGGCGAGAAACATAACTCAGGCTCTCCAATATCATCTATATCGCTCGTGCCTTCACATGCATCCACCACAACATCACCACCAAAATAAAAATGCATCGTGTTATTAACATGGTCGACACACACCCCATCATCCATCTCCTCTGACTCCTCAAAATGTGGACATTCAGCTTCATCTACTTGGCTCCACTGCGCCCCATCATCATGTTCAGCTTGTTCCTCCGTAGGGCCATAATGGAATGAGCCCTCAGCTGGCTCCTCAGGCTGGTCCTGGACCTGCTGGAATGTCTCCTCATACTCTGCAAGGTCCCTCACGTAACACCATGAATCCTCGGTCGAATAATCAAAGAACTCTCCACCACAGCTCATCTGTAGGAAATCTCGCCCAGATGGTGATAATCCTGTATAAAATATCTGCAGGAGGTGATCCTTGTGGAAACTCTGGTGTGGGCACGGAAGCACCAAATCAGTGAACCTCCGCCAAGCCTGATGGTAGGCCTCCCGCTCAGCTTGGGTAAAGCTCACTATGTGCTGCTCCATGGCCTGCCGCCCCTATACCTGCTCCAAGAAAATAGGCAAAAACACTCGGAGAAATTCAGCCTGAAATGACAACCAAGTAAAATGTGAGTCAAGAGACAATGAATCAAACCACAATCTAGCATCATCAAGTAAAGAAGATGGAAAAAATCTAAAGTATATGCCATCATAAAAAATTTTCCCACCACGACATGAAAATATCAAATTTTCAAACTTCTTCAAATGTAAATGAGGGTTCTCCCACTCCGTACCATGAAAGTATGACGGGAGTGGGATATCCTCCAAATCAATGTCGGAAAAGTCTGAAGATGACGCCATTTTGTTGTTAAAAAAATTTCTCAAGAAAACGAGAATAACAACCAAAAGACTCAATAAGAGGAAAATAAATAAAATGGAAAGACACAACACTTAGAGATAGAAGTATCACACTAAAACTTTCGAAATCAATCAAAAAATGCTACTAATAGAAACCGTTGTCCCCGGCAACGGCGCCTATTGATTACGACGGGAAGGACGCGCAAGTGCAGGCCTTCCACTCCCAAGTGTCAGAGTGTCAATGCAATAAAAATAACCGGTGAGTACCGGGTCGGATCACAGGGACAAGTCGTTCTATATTCACAAAATTGATCGATAAAGAAAAATAAAGTGTGTTACAACCACCTCGCTAACGGTGGATAAGTGTGGGAAAAAGTGTGGTGAAACTAAAATCATATCCTAAGTGGGTAGGGTTAGAGAACCAAAAGTGGAGTTAGGATGGCTAGGAGAGAAAGCATGGGTTGTGGGTTCACTGAGATTGGTGGTAATCAAGCTCTAATTACCGCATATAACTCAATTGATCATCCGGCTAAGGACACTCAATCGGAAAATTTAGCTTTAAAGAACACACCAATTAGCAATAGGGATGGATATATTATCATGACACTAATCAAATTAGGAACATGGATTCATCTCGAATTGTGCCCTTTCGGGTCTTTAGCAATGAAAGTGTGCCCTAATAATCACCCAACATTAACATGAAAGTAAGCAAGAGGCAAGTAGAATTAAAATTAACAACAAATCTCAATGAGTCACAACCCACACCAATCACACTACTCAATCATACCAAATAATATAGAATTCATAGACAAATTCATCCAATATTCAATACAAAAGAGAAATGAAAAAATTACACAAAAAGAGAGGAAAGAGATCACCAATCTCTCAAGAAATGAGGCTTCCCTCTCACTTGGGCACCTCCTCCAAGCTTCTCCATCATCCAATGGCCTCCAACCCTATCCCAAAAAAACCTTAAAACCTTAAAATCCAAAAAAAAACCTCCTTGTGGAATAAGAAGAGCCCCAAAAAAACCTTAAAATCCCAAAAAAACAGCAACCCCTTCAATTTTCGCAACATGCCACACTTTAACCTAAACAATGGGCTGCGGGTCGGGCGCGCAGTGCGCCCGACCCGATAAAAATACACAGTCGCGCGTGCGTTCTGCAAACATGGAGAGCGAGCTGGCCAACGGGCCGGCCCGCAAATTAAAACCCCTTTTTGTAATATTTACAACGGCCCGCTCCAAGGGCGGGCCGCTGTGTTGGGCCTTTTTTATTTATTTATTTTTTAAAACGAAATGAAGCAGCGGCTGAAGTGGGAATGAGCAGCCCTTTGGCGCCACGTGGCGCCACGTGATTGCGACATGTGGCGCCCCAAATAATTCCTTTTCTGGTATTTTAAAGCCCTTTTCTCCTTCAAAAAATCACCAAAAATACCTAGGAGGCCCAGAAAATTCCCAAAAAATTCTGGAAAATCCCCAAGACTCCCAGGGGTACCTGAAAAATATGAGAAGGAGAAATTAGTCTATTTGATGTGAAAATAAATATAATGACTTATATAACACAATATTGACTTCCAAAAATCATATAAAATAACATATTGCTCAAATAATTCTCAAAATTTGTCAATATAATCACAATAATACCAGGAGTTACTGAAAAAATATTAGGAAGCCAATAAAGACGGTAAAATCTATATTTTGTGCCAAGAATGAGATTAAGCTCCTAAAATGAAATGAAATGCAAATATACTCAAAAAGAGCAAGTTTAAACCTAATCTTTAGCACAAAATGGGGATAGTTATGGGGTATAAATATACACTTTTCACTCCGAATCATCTGTGGGCCTATAAATTCGTGAAAAATCACGGTACATTATGGGGCAATTATTTGGGCATATAAGTGTGTATTGGGGACTTTTGGGGGTCATTTGGGATAATTTAAAAGGGAAAAACCTTTTCCTTCTACATCGAAAATGTCATTTTGGGCTCTTTTTCAATTTGATTGATTAAACCCACATATTATACAACACTTGCATCAAATGATTTTTTTCCGTAAAATCATCTTTAGATGCTTTACATCACTGGCTTATTCTGTGGATATTATATGCGTGGTTGTGCATTATATTTAAAACTTAATAATTAGGAAGATCCTGCGACCGCTCTACCGTTAGTCACCTAACCTAACGGCATATGACGTTGCCCAGTGGTCCAATAATTATTAAGTGATTAAATGATTTATCCTCATGCGAATATTAAATGCATGTGATGCCAATGATGAAAATGTCTGATGAAAATGTTTGATGAGCACAAATTTTCTACATGGATGGCTAATTGTGGTTTTTGGATCGGCTGTTTAAGTCCCACATTTTATATTCATGTACTTTTCTTTTACTTTTGAGAGAAATTGTAGTGAGGAAATTTTGTAAATGTCCAAGACCGAAGACCATTTTCCATGGAGACGGAGGCCACAATTAAAGCTGAAGATCTTAAATGGGACCCACGGGGGTTTCCAAAGTTGTAATTTCTCTTTAAAGCTTTCATTTGTGTAATATGGACTGTAATGGGACTTTGGACTATTACTTATGTGGGACTGACCGATCCACGCAATTAGCCATTCATATTAAAATTGCCTCCGCATGAAAATGTTTATGTTTAAATTATTAATTCATGCATATTTGAGCTCTGCTAGATAAAATGGCTAAAATCGCAAGTGTCGATTTCGAAGTGCTGGATGCATCAGGAAGAAACTATCTGAGCTTGCAGCTCAATGTGAAGTTTCATCTACGAGCAAAGTCCCTCATTTCTGCTGTGACTAGTAATGAAAATGTAAGCGATATAGAAAAGGCGCAAGCCATTATCTATATTCGATGCCATGTGGACAAGACCCTAAAGGCCGAATACCTTACGGTCGAAGATCCACTTGAGCTGTGGACTGCCCTTGAGGATAGGTATAAACATCAGAAAGATGTTATACTACCAAGGGCACGATATGAGTGGGAGAACATGAGACTACAGGACTTTAAGTTCATATCTGAGTACAACTCAGCTCTCTTTAGCATCACCTCACGCCTGAAGTTGTGTGGTGAAAAAGTCTCAGAAGATCGCCTACTGGAAAAGACGTACACGTCTTTCCATGAGAAAGATGCGATACTAATGCAGCAATACCATGAACGAAAGTTCACCAAGTATTTTGAGCTGCTGTCATGTTTACTCATGGCTGAACAAAACAGAGAGCTTCTCCTCGCCACTCACAATATGCGCCCCCTAGCACTGCTCCCATCCCAGAAGCTCATAACGCCTCTTCTTCTCGAAAGAAGAGAGACAACAAAAGAAAAGATAGACCACAGAAAGGGGGACCGAACAAAAGGGCTAGGGGCCAAGTCCAGCAACAAAGAAATGAAAGTGAACGAAAGTTCACGTGGCGCAGAAATGACAAAAATAGAGATGATGCACCTCACCCAAGAGGAATGAGAAGACCAGTGCCATAGCTGTGGCATGAAAGGCCACTGGTCCAGAGTGTGCCGAACTCCGCAGCATCTCCAGGATTTGTATAAAGAGAACAAGAAAAATAAAGCTGAAACAAACCTGATGACCTCTGATGCTCCAGTCAAGTTTACCGCTGACGACTTCGAAAATGATGCCATGCTTGATTAGCCCCTATTTTTATCTTAGCAGTTTGTTTTGAGAATACTTTATGTTATGAGAGCATTTGAATTATGTAATTTGTTTTGAATGAAAATGTTTATCTAAAAATGCATGTGCCTATACAATTCATCTTTTAATAGATGAACTGCTCTCATGACTGATTAGTAGACAATAACCACATACGATCTTTCAAATAAAAAGCCCAACATCAGGGCCATATTGAAGATCCAGGGAATGCAACACTGTTGCCTCCAAATGACACAGAAACAAAAAATAAAGGATGCACTAATCTCTCCGAATTCCAAAAGAAAGTTTCTAAGTTTCATGGACATCCGTTTCAACGGATTCCATTTGAAAACAGCAAATGTAAATGAAAAACAAATTATTGTATGTAACGTCTCAAGAAAAAGGAGTAAAATTCATACTTGAACGTTTTGAGAGCCTTACAGGCCTCAACCATACAAAGATTCGGAGAAAGGAAGCGAAATTAAATGGAGCACCTGAAGTGCCCGACATCAGCCAAGTTTTTACACTGGCATGATTGACTTGGCCACCCTGGATCAGTGACGATGCATCACATCTTATCTCATGGGTATGACTCGAAGAACCAGAAGATTCTTTAGAAGGGAGAATTCCCCCACATCCCTTTCTATAAGGGAAAACTAATTACAAGGCCATCTGTACGAAAAATTGAAAAAGAATTTCCACGCTTCCTCAAAAAGAATATAAGGAGATAGATGTGGATAAAATCCACCCCTAGTGGGCTATTTCAGTACTTCATTGTACCGATAAATGCATCCTCAGAATATTCATATGTGTGTCTACTACAGACCCGCAAACTTAGCTTTTCCAAAGCTATTGGCACAAAAATAAAAATGTTGCGGTCACATTTTCCAGACAATAAAATATAGAAAATAAGTCTGGTTAATGTTGGGAAATATACCTCCTGGTCAATTCAAGAGTACTGCCGAGCAACGGGAATAGAAAATGAACATACAAGTGCCGCATGTTCATACCCAAAATGGGTCAGCAGAGTCACTGAAAAGTAGACTCCAATGGATTGAACGTCCATTAAATCCCGAGTGCCTATGGATGCATGGGGACATGCAAATTCTGCATGCTGCATCGTAAATGAAAATAAGACCCTCTGGAGGTCAGAGTCTCCAATGCAACTTGCATATGGAATGCCACCGAACATTTCTTATCTGAGAATCTTCGGTCACGCAGTTTAAATCCCATCGCAGCACCACAGAGGACAAAAATGGGTCATCAACGTCGCCTAGGTATCTATGTAGGGTTTGACTCACCCTCAATTATAAGATACCTAGAACCTCAAACGGGGGACGTATTTAAGGCACATCTTGAAGACTGTGATTTCGATGAGACAAGTTTCTCCAAAATAGGCCCAGACACTGAGAAACCTAGTGCAAAGCAAATTATAATGTGGGATACAAAATGTTTGACCCACCATGATCCGGTAACAAAATAATGTGAAGATGAGATTTTGAAGATCCTCTACATATAGAACAATGTTCACCTGTTACCTGACTCATTTACTGACAACCAGAAGATTGTCAGATCACACATCCCTGCTGCAAAAACTCCAGCTAGGATTGACATCCCCGAGAATGGATGCAATCCACCAGCAGCAGAAGTGGCTGATCCTCAACAGAAGAGAGGCAGACCACTAGGCTCCAAGGACAGAGACTCCTAGAGACCTTAAGAAAATACTACCACATGACAATGAGCTCATGTCCACACCCTCACCCTTCCCGGAATCCACTGCTGAGGAACTGCCGGGAAAAACTGAAATTGAAAGTAAATGTTGTACGTACTGGGGAGGTGTTGGACAGATAGAATATAAATTGTCGACAATGTATTCACGTATCATATTGCCATATACATCGCAAAAGTGATGATGTTTATAAATTATCGTTCCATACTCCATTGCTAGTATGCAAACGTAGAGATTGGCCAAATGTGGAACGAGGCAATAAAAGATGAGCTGGACTCACTTATGAAACGTGAAATGTTCGGACCTGAAGTCCAGACACAAACAGGTGTCAAACCTGTGGATAAAATAAAGTATTGCACACATAAGAAAAATAAATACAAAATCGTATGCTATAAAGAACAACCTATAGCCCAAGGAAAATTTCGCTGAAACTAGGGATCGAACAAATTAAAATGAGCATATCTCATAAATGATGCATCAGTCTCCCTAAGTTATCAAAAGCGAATACTTTACGATTTGGCGAAGGAAAATTTTGGATATGCTGTTATTGGATGTTGTGACGGCATACCTTCGTGGATATCTTGGTAAAGATAATTTCCACATTTCCTCAAATGCCTGAATAGACTTCGGGACGTCTATTCAATTGAATAAAAACAATGAGTATAATAAATAAATGTACAATCAAGAGAATCATTTGACAAATCTATGATTCCTATTGAGGGTTGTCTTTGCATCTAAGCAAAGAACAAGATTAGATATCATAGTTGTAAACAACTAAAATCTCATCGGATCTCCTGAAGAGAAAACCGAAACATCTGTTCAAGCCTGACTATTAAACATGAAATGAAAGACCTAGGCAAATATAAAGTCATGGCTCATAGAATCCTGTTACAAACGCCCAGAAGTGCGTTGGAGAAATTAAAAGGACCATTGACATCCAAAGTACACCTATGATAGTATACTTAATGGATGTACAAAAAGAACCCTTCCGATCGCTGGAAGAGGGGGAGGATATAACTGGTCCTAAAGTCCCTTATCTAAGTGCAATCCAGCACTCCTGGCTAAATGCACACGTCCCGATATAGCTATTGCAGTAAATTCATTAGCCAGAGATAGTTGGCACCTACAAAGTGCTTCCTCCAAGGGTCAAAAGATTTGGACTTACAAAATGAAGTATCATCCTCCAATGTTCATGCAAATGCAGGTTACAGGTCTGGTCCCTATACTGAGAAATCACAGAATAGGTACCCACAGTGGGATGGCCATCTACTGCAGATCTGCAAAGCAATCTATGAAGGCATCATCATCCTATCATTCCGAGATCCTCACCACACTAATGGTGTATTTGAGGGCGCCTGCTGGTACATCACATCCCAGTGACGATTGGGATAGAGGCTAGTATTGTGGAGCTGACCACATAGTCTGAAGACCACATCAGATGCAACGATACTTAGCACACCTCTCCAGAGTTTCTGGATTCTGCAGCTGCTAAATTGTGATAACTTTGTAATCTGTGTATATTTTCGGAATGTTGTAAATAGGAATGATGAGATAAGCCTAAGAGATCTGAAAGCCTAAGAGCTTTTACAGATCAGGTGGAGTTAAGGGAATTTGTTCTCTTTTCCCTTAGCTATGGTTTTTCCCACTGGGTTTTCCATAGCCAAAGGTTTTAACGAGGCAAATCACATCAACTCTGGATCCTGAAGTATCCACCCCTCTGTGACGCTAAGAATCCAGAAGTACTCATGAGCAGAGTCATTTCTACAAATCAGGGGAGTTACAGAGCGTTTGTACTTTTTTTTCCTTAACTATGGTTTCTCCCACAGGGTTTTCCATAGCTAAAGGTTTTAACGAGGCGAACCTCACCAACTCAGGATCCTGAAGTATCCACCCCATGTGAGACTCTTATTAAGCTCAGAATCCCGAAGTACTCTTGAGCAGAGTCCACACCTATGGCTGGATAAGGGGAAGTGTTGTGAATGGAAATAACCAGAATCGGTTAGGATTGCGGGTATTTTAGAGATACGCATATATCTATGTATTCTATCTTTCTACTCTCCTACCATGCCTATAAATAAAGGGCTGGGGGTTCCTCCCCCAGTAGTTGATTCATAACAATATTATTTAATAAAACGATCCATACTTCCAAAAATGTGAAACATAGGCCACATCTGAAAAATTAGATAAAATCCGAAAAACTGTCTGTTTAAACCGGGAGATCGTCATCTTCAACCGAAAAATTAGAGAAGACAAAATTAGGCCAAAAAATCATGTCATTTAATAAAAAGATCTATACCTTTCAAAAATGTATAAATTAGGACTAAGCTCAGAAAAACCGGAAAAATGTCTATGGGAACCGGATCGCCTAAAAAAGAGAAAACAAAAGTAGGCCCAAAAAATCATATCATCTAATAAAACGATCCATATCTTCCAGAAAGTGTGCAAAAATAGCTCGGAAGTCAAAGAAATCCATAAAAATATCTTCCACAAAATGTGGAAAATAGCCCAGAGCTAAGAAAAATCTGCAGAAATGTCGGTTGGAATCAGGAGATCGACATCTTCAAAGGAAAATAAGAGAAGACAAAATTAGAACCTAAAAAATCATTTCATTAAATATATATACACATATCTTCCATAAAATGTAGAAAATAGCACCAAGCTCAAAAAAATCGCAAATATGTCCATTAGAACTGGGAGATCGCCATGTACACCTGAAAAAATAAGAGAAGACAAAATTATGCCATAAAAATCATATCATTTAATATAAAGATCCATAGCTTACAGAAAATTTAGAAAATAGCCTGAATATCACAAAAATACGCAAAAATGTCTGTTGGAACCGGAAGATCGCCATCATCAACGAAAAATCTAAGAGAAAACAAAATTAGACAAAAAATCATAGCATTTAATAAAATGATCGTTGCCTTTCAGAAAATACAGAAAATAGCTCCGAGGAAAGAAAAATCCATAAAAATTTCCGTTCGGACGGGAAAACATGCATCTTCTAGTGAAAAATAAGAGAAGACAAATGTAGGCTATAAAAATCATATCATTTAATAAAAAGATCCATATCTACAATAAAATGTAGAAAATAGACTCAAGTTCAGAAAAATCCGCAAAAATTTCCGTTTGAACAGGGAGCTCGCTATCATCAATTGAAAAATAAGAAAAGACAAAATTAGGCTAGAAAAATCATATCATTTAATAAAAATATACATATCTTACAGAAAATGTTGAAAATAGTCTCGAGCTCAGAAATATCGGGCAAAATGTCCGTAGGAACAGGGATATCGACATCTTCAACTTAAAAATAAGAGAAGATAAAATTAGGCTAAAAAATCATATAATGTAATAAAAAGATTCATATCTAGAAAATGTAGAAAATAATCCCGAGCTCAGAAAAATCCGCAAAAATTGTCCGTTGGAATCGGGAGATATCCATTTTCAACATAAAAATAACATGAGACAAACTTAAGCTATAAAAATAATATCATTTAATAAAAAAATCCATATCTTCCATAAACAGAAAATATCACAGAGATCAGAAAATCCAAAAAAATGTACGTTGTATCCGAGAGATCGCCCTGTTCAACTGAAAAAAATAAGAGAAGACAAAATTTGGCAATAGAAATCATATCATTTAATATAAAGATTCTTATTTTCCATAAAATGTAGAAAATATCCCCGAGCTCAGAAAAATCCGCAAAAATATCCGTCAGAATCGGGAGATCACCAAATTTAACGAAAAAAGGAGAAAACAAAATTGTGCCCAAAAATCACATTAATTAATAAAATGATCGATATCTTCGAGATAATACAGAAAATAGGCCATATCTCAAAAAAAAACTCCGCAATAATATCAGTTGGTTTCGGGAAATTGCCATCATTAGCGAAATAAATAAAAGAAGACAAAATATGGCCAAAAATCAGATCATTTAATAAAACGACCGATATCTTCCAGAAAATTCAGAAGATAACCTCGAGTTCAGAAAAAACGGCAAAAAATATCTGTGGGAACTCGGAGACAGCCATCTTCAAGTGAAAATTAAGAGATGATAAACGTAGGCTATAAAATCATTTCATTTAATAAAAATATCCATATCTAAAACGAAAAAATAGCCTCAAGGTCAGAAAATCTGAAAAAAATTCTGTTGGAACCGGGAGATCGCCATCTTCAATTGAAAAATAAGGAAAGACAAATTTTAGGATTGGAAAATCATATCATTTAATAAAAAGAGATATATCTTACAGAAAATGTAGAAACTAGTCCCACGCTAAGGAATATCGACAAAAATGTCCGTTGGAACCGGGTTATTGCCATCTTCAACTGAAAAATAAGTGAAGACAAAATTAGACTACAAAAATCATATAATGTAATAAAAAGATCCATATCTTCGAGAAAATGTAGAAAAAATAGTCCCGAGCACAGGAAAATCCGCAAAAATGTCCGTTAGAACTGGGAGATCGCCATTTTCAACTGGAAAATAAGAGAAGATAAGCCGGAACTCAGAAAAATCTACAAAAACTTCCATTGGAACCGGGCGATCGCCATCTTCAACTGGAAAATAAGAGAAGACAAATTTAGGCTAGAAAAATTGTATCATTTAATAAAAAGATCCATATCTTTCATAAAATGTATAAAATAACACCAAACTCAGAAAATGATATTTAAAAAACTTTTCTGTTGAAGATGGCGATATCCCAGTTACAATGACATTTTTATAGATGAAGATGGTGATTTCCCATTTTCGAATAATGTTTTCTCTTATATGTCAGTTGAAGATGGCGATTTCCCAGTTCCAACAAACATTTTGTGGCCTAATTTTGTCTTCTCCGACATCATTTAATAAAACGATCCATATCTTCCAGGAAATGTGGAAAATAGCCTGGAGCTCAGAAATATCCGCAAAAATATATGTTGGAATAGGGAGATCACCAACTTCAACTGGAAAATAAGAGAAGACGAAATTATGCCAAAAAATCATATCATTGTTGGAGATCAGTCAACCATGGCTAAAGCTCATGGTGTCATTTTATTATATCAACATGTTAATGAGTGGAGACCAATGGTCTCTAGTATACCAAAGGTCCACCCCACTACTATGTAATGGGGTGTTTATGGTGGATAAATGAGGGGGAGACCATAAGTCTCCCCCACTCATAACACCCTTATCCATCCATTACCTTTGGACTTAGCATATGAATACTTCAGGATTCATGATGCTAATGGGGTGGATACTTCTAGATCCAGAGTAAACATGTTTGCCTCGTTAAAACCACAGCTGTGGAAAATCCAATGGAAAAAACCAACATTCTTAAGAAAAAAGAGTACAACCCACATGTTACTCCCCCTGATCCGTACAAGCTTCAGGCTTGTTGGTCTCTCAGCTGTCTCATCCCGATTCCTTTTACAAGCTTTACAAAAATACATTTAGGCAGAGCCTTAGTGAACAAATCAGCTAAATTATTACAAGACCGAATCTGATGTATTTCACTTGTTTCTCCTTTTGAAGGTCGTGCGTCCAAAAGAATTTAGGAGATATGTGATTCGTCTTGTCACCCTTGATGAAACCAGTCTGTAGTTGAGCTATGCAGGCTGCATTGTCCTCAAATATCGTGGCTAGCTCAAGATCACCAGTCTTTAGGCAGGTAGTCATTAAGATGTGATGAATCACTGAACGAAGCCATACACATTCTTTGCTTGCTTCGTGGATCGCGAGGAGCTCAGAATGGTTGGAAGAGATAGCTGTAGTGGTTTGCTTCATAGATTTCCAGGAGATGGCTGTACCATCGAAGGTGAACACAAAACCAGTCTGTGATTTCTCGGTGTGAGGATCGGACCTTTAACCTGCATCTGCATAACCAATTAAAGTAGGAGATCCACCTTTAGGGAAATATAATCCCAGGTTAATTGACCCTTGGAGGTAGCGCAGAAGTTGCTTAACTCCTTCTAGTGGCACTTTGTGGGCACAGCACTATATCTGGCTAGAAGATTTACTTAGAACGCTATATCGGGACGCGTACAGTTGGCCAGATATAGAAGTTCTCTAATGACACTAAGATAAGGTACTTCAGGACCTAACATTTTCTACCCCTCTTCTTCCGGACGAAAGGGTCCTTATGTACATCCAAGGATCTTACGACCATAGGTGTACTTATAGGATGACATTTATCCATGTGGAAATTTTTAAGTAATTTCCTTGTATATGTGGATTGGTGTAACAGGATACCACCACGTAGGTGTTTGATTTGCAAGCCAAGACAATACTTTGTTTTGCCTAGGTCATTTCAAAAGTATTCTTTAGGGCTTGCAGATATCTCAGCATCTCTGCAGGAGATCCAATGAGATTTAAGTCGTCCACATAAATGGCGACTATAACAAATCATGTTCCCGATATTTTAATAAAGATACATGGGCAGACTTCATTATTGGTGAAACCTTACTGTGCAAGGAAATCACTCAGTTTGTTATACCACATTTTACGCAATTGCTTAAGACCATATAATGATCTTTGAAGCCTTACAGAGTAGATGTCTCGATGTCTTTCTGCTATCTCTGGAGGTAATTTATATCCTTCTGGGAGTTCCATATAGATTTCTTTATCTATATTGCCATATAGATATGCAGTGATCGCGTCCCGGATGTATACCCGAAAACGACTTGTAGTTTTACCGCAAGCGCACGGTATAGCGGCGAGCGAGTATCGAACTCAGGGATGACAAATGACCGTGTCTTATTCAAATCACCTAGCTATCAAGAGAACAAGAATAGTTGGGTGTAATAGTCATAATCGTTTAAGTATCAAGAAAATATCGATATAATAAAAAGCATCTAGGGATAGAAAATACCCACTACGGACCGTCTCTCATCCTTGTGAATCGTGAGTTTCATTGTTGCTAAGCTTGAAAGCAGGTGAACTAGTCGCAACTTAATGTAGAACCAAGCTCACGCTCTCTCGCTATTGCTGGTCTATAGCAAACCTAGGATAGGGCCCACTCTCGTGCAAACCCTAGCCTAAGCCGCTAGCGTGTAGAACAACATCATTGTTCAATCGTATCTCGAGCCCACTCTCGTGCAAACTCGAGCTACGACCTAGGTTATGATAGGTCTTATTCGTCCAATCTCTTGCAAACGAATATTAGTATAGATTCACAATTAAAAAATCCTAGCTTTGGCCCAATCTCTTGTAAACCAAATCTAGAGAAATCCAATTGTCAATCTAAATCGAATATCTAGGCCTTCCTATCAATTGGGATCCAATCTCTTGCAAATCCCAATCGATATGAATTCCTAGCTACCAGTAATCAATCAATCACAACCTAACCCTAATCAATTCTAGCAACAAATCAACAAATTCATCACAATTCAGAGATAGGGTCTATAGGGTTCATCCACATGCCCTAGAACGACGACACTCCTCACAAAACATCATGCAAATCTCAGAAATAACAACAATAATCGCAGCACAAATCATTGCAAAAGAGAAATAATGCATAAAATTGAGTTTTTAATATGAATAGACAAACCAATGTAGATGCCAACGATTTCCAGCTGAGAAT
>JAULAV010009381.1:0-69973 GCA_030789695.1 Scilla litardierei
TAGAAATGGATTTTTTATTAAATGATGTGATTTTTTGGCCTAATTTTGTCTTTTTTTCTTAGTTTTCAGTTGATGGGAATCTCCCGGTTCCAAAAGATATTTTTGCATATTTTCGGAGCTCCGGGTTATTTTTTCAATTTTCTGGAAGATATGGATCGTTTTATTAAATGATATGATTTTTGGCCTAATTTTGTCTTCTTTTATTTTTAAGTTGAAGAGTACGATCTCCCGGTTCCAACGGAAATTTTTGTCGATTTTTCTGAGTTAGGTGCAATTTTCTACATTTTCTTTAAGACTTGTATCCTTATATTAAATGATATGATTTTCATACTCTAATTTTGTCTTCTCTTATTTTTCAATTGAATATGGCGATCTCCCCATTCCAACGACATTTTTTCTGATTTTTCTGAGCTCGAGGTCTACATTTTTTAGACGATATGGACTTTTTATTAAATGATATGATTTTTATAACCTGAGTTTTGCTTATCATAATTTTTAGTTGAAGATGACGATTTTTCGATTCCATCGGACATTTTTGCGGATTTTTCTAAGCTCCGGGTTATTTCCTCATTATCTGAATGATATGAATAGTATTAATGATATGATTTTTTGTCCTAATTTTGTTTTCTCTTATTTTACGTCGAAAATTCTGATCTCTCGGTTCCAACTGACGTTTTGCCGATTTTTATGAGGTCGGGGCTATTTTCAGCATTTTCTAGAAGATAAGGATCATTTTATTAAATGATATCATCGTTGGCCTAATTTTGTCTTCTCTTATTTTTAATTTGAAGATGGTGATCTCACTGTTCCAACAGACATTTTACCGATTTTTCTGATGTCGGGGCTATTTTCTGCATTTTCTGGTTGATATGGATCTTTTATTCAATGATATAATTTTTTGGAATAATTGTGTCTTCTTTTATCTTTTTCGTTGAAGATATCAATCTCCTGGTTCCAACGGACATTTTTGCGGATTTTTATAAGCTCCAGACTATTTTCTACCTTTTCTGTAGAGGTGGATTTTTAAATTAAATGATATGTTTTTTATAGCTTAATTTTTTCTTCTCTTATTTTTCAATTGAGCATGGCGATCTACCTGTTCCAATGGACATTTTTGCGTATTATTTGAGGTTGGGTACTATTTTCTATATTTTATGGAAGATATGGGTCTATATACAAAATGATATGATTTTTAGGTTCTGATTTTGTCTTCTCTTATTTTTATTGAAGATAGCAATTTCTCGGTTCTAGCAGACATTTTTTTCGATTTTTCTGAGCTCAGTGCTATTTTCTAAATTTTATGGATGATAGGGATCTTTTTATTAAATGATATGATTTTTATCGTTTAAGTTTATTTTCTCTTATTTTTCAGTTTCAGATGGCGTCTCCCAGCTCAAACGAAAATTTTTGTGATTTTTTATGAGCTCGGGGCTATTTTCTACATTTTTCTGGAAGATATAGATTGTTTTGAAATGATTTTTGTCCTAATTTGGTCTTCTTTAATTTTTTTCGTTGAAGATGGCGACCTCTTGGTTCCAACGGACATTTTTGCGGATTCTTTAAGTTGCGTGCTATTTTCTACATTTTCTGTAAGATATGGATCTTCATAAATGGTATCTTACATTTTCTGTAAGATATGGCTATTTTCTACATTTTCCAACGGACATCTTTATAAAAAATTTCTTCTAGTGGAAGATGACGATCTTTTTATTGAATGATATGATTTTTTGGCCAAATTTTGTGTTCTCTTATATTTTAGTTGTTGAAGATGGCATTCTCTCGGTCGCAAAGAAAATTTTTGTGGATTTTTCCGAGCTCCAAGCTAAATCCACATTTTTAGAAGATATAGATCGTTTTATTAAATGAAATGATATTTTGGCCTAATTTTGCCTCCTCTTATTTTCTAGTTGAAGGTTGTGATCTCATGATTCCAGTGGACATTTTTGCATATTTTTATGAGCTCCGGGCTATTTTCCAAATTTTTGAAAGATATGGATCGTTTTATTAAATGATATGATTTTTTGGCCTAATTTTGTCTCCTCTTATTTTCAAGTTGAAGATTGTGATCTCCTGGTTCTAACGAATTTTTTTGCAGATTTTTCTAAGCTCGAGATAATTTTTTTACATTTTCTAGAAGATATGGATCTTTTTTTACATTATATGATTTTTGTAGCCTAATTTAGTCTTCTCTTATTATTAAGGTGAAGATGGCGATATCCCAATTCTAACGAACATTATGGCCGATATTTCAGAGCTCGGGACTATTTTCAACATTTTCTATAAGATATGGATCTTTTTATTTAATGAAATGATTTTTCTAGCCTAATTTTATCTTCTCTTATTTTTCAAATAATGCTGGCAATCTCCCGATTCAAACGGAAATTTTTGCAGATTATTCTGAACTCGATGCTATTTTCTACATTTTATTGTAGATATGGATCTTTTTATCAAATGATATGATTTTTATAGCCTACGTTTGTCTTCTCTTATTTTCTAGTTGAAGATGTCGTTTTCCCATTTCCAGCGAAAATTTTTGTGAATTTTTTGACCTTGGGGCTATTTTCTGTATTTTCTGGAAGATAACGATCATTTTATTAAATGCTATGATTTTTTTGTCTAATTTGGTCCTCTTAGATTTTTCGTTGATGATGGCGATCTCCTAGCTCCTACGGATATTTTTGAGAATTTTTCTGAGCTCTGTGCTATTTTCTGTAGTATCTGGAAGACATTGGTTGTTTTATTAAATGATATGATATTTTTGCCTAATTTTGTCTTCTCTGTTTTTCGTTAAATTTTGCGCTCTCATGATTTCGACATATATTTTTGCGGATTTTTCTGAGCTCGAGGATATTTTCTATATTTTATGGAAAATAAGAATCTTTATATTAAATGATATGATTTTTATTGCCTAATTCTGTCTTCTCTTAGTTTTAAGTTGAACATAGCGATCCCCCGGTTCTAACTGACATTTTCGCGAATTTTCTGACCATTGTGCTATTTTTTTATTTTATGGAAGATATGGATGTTTTAATTAAATGATATGATTTTATAGCTTAAGTTTGTCTTCTATTATTTTTAAGTTGAAGATGGTGATCCAGGTTCCAACAGACATTTTTGCTGATTTCTCTGAGCTTAGGGATATTTTCTACATTTTATGGAAGATATGGAGCTTTTTATTAAATGATATGATTTTAATAACCAAAGTTTGTTTTCTTTTATTTTCCAATTGAAGATGTGGATCTTTAAATTGAATGGTATGATTTTTTATTGCCTAAATATGTCTTCTCTTATTTTTCAGTTGAACATAGCGATCTCCCGGTTCTATAGGTCATTTTTTGAAGATTTTCTGAGCTTCGTGCTATTTTCTTTATTTTATGGAAGATATGGATCTTTTTATTAAATGATAAGATTTTTATAGCTTAAATTTTTTCTATTATTTTTAAGTTGAAGATGAAGATCTCCCGGTTCCAACGGACATTTTTTATGGAATTTTCTGAGCTCAGGGATGTTTTCCATGTTTTCTGGAATATATGGATTGTTTTATTAACTGACTAGTCATAACCCGTGCCTGCGGACATGGTTCAATTAAGATTTCCCCCCGCAAAATCTTTGTTCCCCAAAAAATTATGTTCATAGTCAAAATTGTGCGGAACAACAAATTAGCGTAAAAATATTTAGCAACACAGACGCATTTGGCACGTAACAACAAATTCGACGTGGACGCCTTTGGCGCAGAACAACAAATTAGTGTAAAAAAATTTAGCGGCGCGGGCGCCTTTGGCGCGGGCAATTATTCTTATATTATTGCTAAATGCATCAAAGAGCAGGTGGGCCCCGTGTTGAGGAAGAGACCATTCGATCTGCAGCAGCATTTGATCTGCAGTATTAATTGCAAGTTAGCGTTTTCCCCCAAATGCATTAATTTTGTGCACTTTGCTATTTTTCAGAAATTTTCATTTTCCAAAAACTTTCATTTCCCTAAAACTTTCATTTACCCACTCCTCGTTTCCCCAAAAACTTTTATTTCTCTATAAATGTTTTCCCTCCAAAACTTTCCACTATATCTCATCTCAACCATTCATTTCTCAAGATTAAATCTCAACCTTTCTTCTATCAATCCTTTTGTCCTAGTCAGATTGTCCTAGTCAGCCCTAGAATTCAAAAAAGGTTGTCAAATGTAATATAGATGTAAATTGGGATTGATTTGTTTCTTGACTTCCAATTAATTTCATATAGTAATCTATTTGAAAAAAGGTGTTGGCATATCTTAATGATATCCATGCACACATTGGAGCAATCCTTTTTATATCCACCTTTGTAGTTGGAATGAGTAGAAATATAAAAAAGAAGATTTGTTGTAGGACGTACATCCAGAAATAAGTCAGACTCATGCTTTGGGATTCATGTTTCTTAATGATATCCCTGCACACATTGGAGCAATCCTTTTTATTTTTTGATGTATTATTCGAACCCCACAATAAAATTAAACAGAGATATAGTCCACCATCCAATTTCTGTTCTGAGCAAGTGATAAATTTTCAAATGGCAGGCGCCATATGAATTTTTTTGAATAAAGGGTATTGAAAGTTGCGCTTTCCAAAGTTTGTTGCCAATTTCAAAAAGGGTTTCAATTTAAGGGCTGTGTTTTTTTGGTTTAAGTCCTGATGATGACAATTTATTTTTGGGTTTAAGGGCTGATGATGCCACTTTCAAAAAAGAAAAGCTTTTGTGTTCTCCCAACAAAGTTCCCTCCCATCCAATAAATTTCCCCCCAAAACTTGACATGACACTGCCATATAAGATAAGTTATAAATCTTCCATCAATTGTAATATAGATATCAGAGAATGCGAAATTAGGCCAAAAAATGTCTGTTGGAACTGGGAAATCGCCATCTTCAACTGAAATATAAGAGAAGACAAAATTCGAAACAGGAAAATCACCATTTTCATCTTTAAAAATGTCTGTTGTAACCGGGATATTGCCATCTTCAACTGAAAAGATTTTTATATATCATTTTCTGAGCATGGTTCAATTTTATACATTTTCTGATAGATATGTATTTTTTTTTATTAATTGATGTGATTTTTCTATACTAAATTATCTTCTCTTATTTTTCCAGTTGAAGATGACGATCGTTTTATTAAATGATATAATTTTTGGGCTAATGTTGTCTTCTCTTATATTCCAGTTGAAGGTGGCGATCACCCGGTTCCAACAGAGATTTTTGCGGATTTTTCTAAGCTTCGGCCTATTTTCCACATTTTTGGAAGATATGGATCATTTTATTAAATGATATGATATTTTAGCCTAATTTTGTCTTCTCTTATTTTTTCAATTGAAGATTGTGATCTCTCGGTTCCAACGACCATTTTTGTGGATTTTTCTGATCTTGGATTATTTTTTACATTTTCTGGAAGATATGGATCTTTTTATTACATTATACGATTTTGGTACCATAATTTTGTTTTCTCTTAGTTGTCAGTTGAAGATGGCGATTTCTCGATTCCAAAGGACATTTTGGTCGATATTCCTGAACTCTGGACCATTTTCTACATTTTCCGTAAGATATGGATCTTTTTAATAAATGATATGATTTTTCTAGCCTAATTTTGTCTTCTTTTATTTTTCAATTGATGATGGTGATGTCCCGGTTCCAAAGGTAATTTTTTGCGAATTTTTTTTGAACTCGAGGCTATTTTCTACATTTTATTGTAAATTTGGATTTTTTATTAAATGATATGATTTTTATAGCCTACATTTGTCGTCTCTTATTTGTCGTAAGTGCCCAAATTTCGGTCGCTTGATGCCCAGAATGGCTGATAACAGGGACTGCCAGAGTAGTAAAATTCCTTAATTCGATGTTCGCAGCAACCATGGGGCCATCATCCCCATCGAAATCTTATGGGATGTCCTCGAAACTATCTCCCCTTCACATAGAACCCACGGACCGTCCTTATTTGGCCTCTAATTTCCCGCAACCCCTTCGAAATCCATCCGTGTCCCAGAAATAGTTAACTATGTCATTGCGTGTGTATTGAACCCTTGAGTGGATGGTGATGCACTGTGGATGTCGTAAGAAGCAAGATTTCGGTCGCTTGATGCCCGGAATGGCCGATAACCAGGGCTGCCAGAAATAGTAAAATTCTTTCAACCCCATGTTCGCAGCAACCGTGGGGTCATCATATCAATCGAAATCTCATGGGAAGTCCTGGAAACCACATCCGCTTCACATAAAACCCATGGACCCTCCTAATTTGGCTTCTTATTTCCATACAACGCCTACGAAATCCGTGCAAGTCACAGAAATCGTTAAATATGGAAATTGCCTGTGTATTGAACCCATGAGTGGATTCTTATAATTTTCGCAAGGAAAGCGATGATGATGCACCATCGATGTCGTAGGACCCAAGATTTCTGTCGTTTGATGCCCGGATTGGTCGATAACCGGGGCTGCCAGAAATAGTAAAATTCTTCAACCCGTTGTTCGCAGCAACCGTGGGATCATCATCCAAATCGAAATATCATGGGAAGTCCTGGAAACTATATCCTCTTCACATTGAACCCACGGATTCAGCTCATTTGGCCATTTATTTTCCCACGACGCCTATGAAATACGTGCGAGTCCCAGAATTCGTTAAATATGGAACTTGCATGTGTATTGAACCTGTGAGTGGATTCTTATAATTTTCCCAAGGAAAGCGATGGTCATACATTATCAATGTCGTAGGAGCCCAGATTTCGATCGTTTGATGCCCAAATTGGCCGATAGCCGGTGCTTCCAGAAATAGTAAAATTCTTCTACCCGATGTTCGCAGCAACCGTAGGGTCATCATCCCAATCGAAATCTCATGGGAAGTCCTAAAAACTACATCCGCTTCATATAGAACCCAGGGACCCTCCTCATTTGGCCTCTTATTTTCCTACAACGCCTACGAAATCCGTGCGAGTCCTAGAAATTGTTAAATATGGAAATTGCATGTGTATTGAACCCGTGAATGGATTCTTATAATTTTCCCATGGAAAGCGATGGTGATGTACTATTGATGTCGCAAGAGCCAAGATTTCGGTCGCTTGATGTCTGTAATGGCCGGTAGCCAGGGCTGCCAGAAATAGTAAAATTCTTCAACTAGCTGTTCGCAGCAATTGTGTCGTCATCATCCCAATCGAAATCTCTTGGGGAGTCATCGAAACTACATCCGCTCCACATAGAACCCGCTGACCCTCCTCATTTGGCCTCTTATTTTCCCACAATGCCTACGAATTCCGTGCGAGTCCCAGAAATCGTTAAATATGGAAGTTGCCTATGTATTAAACCCGTGAGTGGATTCTTATAATTTACCTAAGGAAAGAGATGGTGATGCACCATCGATGTCGTAGGAGCCAAGATTTCTGTCGTTTGATGCCCGGATTGGCCGATAGTCAGGACTGCCAGAAATAGTAAAATTCTTCAACCCACTGTTCGCAGCAACCGTGGGGTCATCATTCATATCGAAATCTCAAGGGAAGTCCTCGAAACAATCTCCCCTTCACAATGAACTCACGGACCGTCCTTATCTGGCCTCTAATTTCCCACAACGCCTTCGAAATCCGTGCGAGTCCCAGAAATAGTTAAATATGGCATTGCCGATGTATCGAACCATTGAGTGGATTCTAGTAATTTTCACTTGTAAAGCGACGATGATGCAATATGGATGTCGTAAGAGCCAAGATTTCGGTCACTTGATACCCGAAATGGCTGATAACAGGGGCTGCCAGAAGTAGTAAAATTCTTCAATTCGATGTTCGCAGCAACCGTGGGGTCCTCATTCAAATTGAAATCTCCTGAAAAGTCCTGGAAATTACCTCCTCTTCACATTGAATCCACGGATTCAACTCATTTGGCCACTTATTTTCCCACAACGCCTACGAAATCCGTGTGAGTCTCAGAATTCGTTAAATATGGAACTTGCCTATGTATTGAACCCGTGAGCGAATTCGTTTGATGCCCGGATGGGCCGATAGCCGGTGCTGCCGGAAATAATAAAATTCTTCAACCCGATGTTCGCAGCAATAATAGGAAGTCCTGGAAACTATCCCCTCTTCACATTGAACCCACGGATTCAGCTCATTTGGCCACTTATTTTGCCACAATGCCTACGAAATCCGTGTGAGTCCCAGAAATCTTTAAATATGGAATTGCCTTTCCATTGAACCCGTGAGTGGATTATTATAATTTTCCCATGGAAAGCGATGGTGATGTACTATTGATGTCGTAAGAGCCAAGATTTCGGTCCCTTGGAGTTTGGAATTATCGATAACCGGGGCTGCCAGAAATATTAAAATTCTTCAACCCGCTGTTTGTAGCAATCGTGGCATCATCATTGTTGGATCTGGATCCTAACCTAGAGGGGGGGGGGTGAATAGGCTTATAAAAATAATTCGTGCAACCCACGAATAAGCACACGCAGTTATAGCAGTAACAGGGTAAATAAAAAGCAGACACAGAGTACACAGCAGATTTACCCTGGTTCGGTCGACCCTTCGACCTACTCCAGCCCCAAAGCAGATACTAGTATTGAATAGTGCAATAGGTACAAAACCACAAGTTACAGCACGCTCATAGCACCCTCTATGTCTCTACACTCGCCAGGCTCTTAGTACCCCACACACAGTGTTTCCTCTCACTATTAATCCTAGTAACGCTTTCTACCAGCTAGTCCCAAACTAGCTGGGTCCCACTTGTCTAGCTCCAACTAGACAAGTCCCAAAATAGTCCCTGAAAAATAGGTAAAGTTTCCCCTACAGAGAACGTTACACTAAGACACGAAAATAAAGAGTAAAAGGTTTAGAAATGCTCAGTTCGTGTCCGTGTAGGCGTCTCTGTCAATCAGCGCATCGTCAGCTCCAATCTGACGCAAACGGTGTCTCAATCCGACTCCTGGATGTCAAGTTGTGCACTGGTCTGTGCATAAAGCAATTGCAGTTCAAAACAAATTAATTTCTGTCTGTACGCACAGCAACTCCCTTTAACTTGGCCACATCAGCCTTTAAAATTCGTGCTTCAGCCTTTTTATGCTTCAACAAACTCAAGATCATGCAGTCGCCAGATTAAATCTCCGTCATTGATTTATTTCTCGTTCGTTTCGATCTCATAGCGGTTGTCCCCCCCCACGTCAACTTGAAAATATTTCGCTTCGTCTCGATCTCCTCGTTACACCTAGGGCATGCAGGCGAATTTGTTTTTGTCGATGGCGGAGGATCGACGGTAGACTCCGATGAGCAGAAGGATGGTCGAACACTCCACGGCGACTTCGACTTCGAGGCGACGTTATCTCATTTCGTGCAGAGGCGATCTCTCGTCGGCAACGTCTTCCTAGGGCAGCAATGACAGCTTGAAGGCACAGCAACGGCAGCGACGAGCTTCACCTCGACGTGCAACGGTTCTGGGTTAGTCCTCCGCCTGTTTGCCTTCGACAGCGAGGCACCGACGCTCTGTTCTTTCTCTCTGAATGTTTGGGTATGCAAGCGGTAGCCTCTTCGTTCAGCTCGACTTCGGTGAACTCTGGTGGCAGTCTCCAATTTATTTTTCAACGGTGACAGCGGCTACCCTCTTCGATGATGAAGCTTTGACTGCAGCAGTGCTTCACGGCGATGGCGGCGATCAAGTCACGGCGACGACGAAGAGCTTTTCGATTTTGACGGCGATCTCTCTGACTCGACAGCACTCCGACGTCTCCTTGGTAATGATGAATGGCGGCGACTTCTTCTTCGAGATGGCGTCTTCCTGTTTCGTTTTGCAGCAGCAGCAACGACAACTTCTTCGGCCCTTCGTCTTGGTGTCCGCGTAATACTTCCCCTGCGAATCTCTCACCAAGCTCCTCTCGGATGGTGATGGGGACGACGACGACGACAAGAACGCCGGAGACAGCTTCGGTCGACTGCAGCATCGAGAGCACGAGTTCCTCTGGCCTTGGGAGATGTAGGAGTAGCTCGGAATGATATTTGCGTGAAGCTCTCCTTTTTGAACTCTCTCTCTCTCTCTCTCTCTCTCTCTCTCTCTCTGGATCTCTCTTTCTCTCCCTAGATCTCTCTCTCTTTCTCTCTGATGTTGCGTAGTTATGAGTTGGAGAAGAGAGATGAGCGGCCTTCTTGGGATTTTCCGCAACCCTAGATCTCTCTAATATGTTCCCTTATATAGGGAAGGCTAGGGTAGCTCGGGGATGCGGCTTGAAGCAATCGGATGCAGCAAAGAGGAGGGTTTAATATTTGAACTAGGTTTTTATTTTTGAACCTTTCAGCACACACGTTTAAATTTGTAGCCCCTCTATTTTTTGTTGCAGCACAAATATTGTGGCCTTTCTTTCTTGGAGTTTTTTGCACGCTTCTTCCCTCTTGATACGAGAACTTATATAGGATGTGGACTAGGGTTTTTGGGGTTTGTAGAATGATTAGGAAGAGTCCCTCGAATCAAGGGATTTGACACACCATAGGGATAAGAATGGGAATAGATTGGGTGTTTGAATAGGAGTAGGATAGAGGACAATCTTTCTAATTCATTTGGCCAAATCTCTCCTCCATTGACCAAGTCCAACTTTGCTCTCCATTGACCAAGTTCAACTTCTTTGCACACACACTTCCTCCAAATAGCGAGGGACGTAATCCTGAAACACACTAAACACACACGTCATATATAACGACACGTTTGTCATCATCGAACCAAGATACTAGATCGTTGCTTCCAACAATCTCCCCCTTTTGGTGATGTATCCATAAAAGATTTGATCAATAAGTATGAGTGTGTGAAGTGTGTTGAAGGGTGTAATGCAATACGAATCATGGAATGAGACATTCAAGAATTACAACATAGCAAGCACAACATTATAACAAATATAAAAGCATGCTCCCCTTCTCCCAAGCTCCCCCTTCAACAATTATTCAAGTATGTTTCATGCTCCCCTTTCAACAAAAAATAATACCCTTTCAACAAATAATACCCGACATCAAATCTGTCAAATCTTTTCTTTCTCCCCCTTTGTAATCACCAAAAGTGAATGAATGAAGTCACAAAAGTATTCCATGCAAAAATAAATCATTATTAAATTTGGCGTGCAATTTGCATGAGTTTTCCACAATCCAAGCTCATAGGATTTCATAACAAGACTTCTCCACCTTAGTGTAAGTGTAGTGATATAGACAATAAAGTACAAGAGGAGATTCAATTTCAGAAAATCAACCAAATCAATCCACATTTTCCAATTTTTCATGACTATCACTAGGATTGATTTTTCCCACCTCATCAAAGATGAGTTCAAGTTACCATACCCCAAAACATAGCCTAAAAGGACTTTTAAATGTGGGGTGGCATTGCTTGACGAGTTATATACACCAACGCTAATGATTACCCATGTAGCATAAGTTGGATACTCGTGGGTTGTGTATTAGCCATGAAGTGTATTCATTTTTTATACGGAGCAATTTTCATATATATATATATAGAGAATAATGGCTATCATACGCCATATGAGATAGGCTCTCATACGCCCTCTCACATAAAGCAACCAAGTACAAGCTCACATGGGCTTGTACTTGGTTGTACTTGGTTGCTTTATGTGAGAGGGCGTATGAGAGCCTATCTCATATGGCGTATGATACCCATTAATCCCATATATATATATATACATATATTTCATTTGCGATTCTTTTGTGCTCAATTTTGATTCATGGCTAAACACTTCATATCCCTTAGAAAATTCAGAAATTAATCATTCCTACATTCACTTTCCATTATTCTTCAAAAAGTCTCCAAAAGCACTAAAAAGTCAATTATCGTGAAAGTGCAAATGTAGGTGTAGAAGTCAAATTTGAAATTTATGAGACGTGTCATGGCTACTAAAAAGAGAACAACATGTTCATGTAGCTACAACAATAATGAATTAACTTCTACACGGTATAGATTTGATCATTCATACAATACCACTTAAGATAAATCATAAAGGGTATTCTTTTAAGCACATTTTTTTTATTTTTGGTTTTTCAATTTTTTTTTCAGAAATAAAAACATTAAAAATCATGCAAGCAAACACACAAAATAAAATAAAAACAAGAACACAACACGATCTATGAAGGTATGCAATGAAATGTAAAGAGTGATAAAAATTATACCTTCTCGTCACTATTTGACGAAGGAGCTAGAAATAGAATGAGACTTTAAAAATTTGCTCCTCGCCAAACCTCCATCACACCTACATGAAAGATGTTAAGTGTGACCTTGGAATCCAACAAGGTCCACGAGTGTTACCCATTAAAGGTTTAGGAACCCAAACTTGTTTAAACTTGATATTTGTGTTCCTAAATTTACAATAATATGAAGTGTGACCTACACTATCACAAGTAAAGCACTTTGCATATTTGTTCTTTGCAATAGAGGGTACATTGTGGAATTTCTTGAATTTTTGCTTTTCAATGTTCTTCAGACCAAAACCAAGTCCTCTTCTATTATTGCCATATAATTGATTCTCTAAAATATTATCCAACGATTGTTTCTCCATAGAGAATATCTTAATGGCCACTTCAAGATGAGAGACTTTGATTTTTAATTGTTTATTTTCTTCCACAAGCATCGTGCATTTACTAACGAAAGCCAACTTGTTTTCTTTTTCCTTCTTTTCATAATCAATTGTTTTCTTTTTAAGATCGTTATCTAGCATGCAAAATTTATCCTTAAGCTCTCTTATTTCATATTCTTTTTCAGATTCGAGCTTCATTAAATCTTGTTTAAGCTTGCTATTTTGATTTAATAAAGAGGAACAAGAAATACAAGCAGCAATTTCATCAAAGCTAGCTTTTTCCTTCTTCATGATTTCAACAGTAGACTTACATGCATTAAGTTCAATTTTAAGCTTTTCATTCTCTTTAAACACCTTATCATCTCTAACTTGCATGTCATAGTTCTGATTTTGGTGACATTCAATAGTGAACTCATGATCTACTATTTGATTTTGCATTTCTTCACAAATTTTAAGAAGTTCAGCTTTGCTACCTGACGGTTTCTCATCTTGGATGCCTGTCACGACCCGCTTCCCTAAAATGGAGGCGAGACGTGAAAAGGTCCGCACTAGAGTGGAGCCGTGAAGCCCCAAACCCGATAAGCGTCAATAAAACATAAGCAGGTCCCTGTAACCACAAACGGAGCAACAATAATAATAAAAGGAGAGACAGAAATAAAATTCTCATATCCCATAAATTGTCCAACATGATAATAAGTCCAACATCCAGAAAAGCCACCAGGCTAAAAGAAAGAGTCTAAAGGCCCAGAACAAGGCCAACAAAAGCAACAATGACACAAAGTATAGGTGCTACGCACTGACAACAAAACAGCAGTCTAACAAAAGGAAAACACAACGAAGACACTAGGACTGGTCCCCAGTGTCCACGTACTCCCCGTCAAGCACAAGCTCGGGCTCGGCGTCCGCAAACACCTCGTCCTCAACAACGGACTCAGGCTCGAGATCTAACATGTGTCACCCAAAAGAGTAAAGGGGCACATGTCAGCAAGTCTAAAAGACTTGGGCAAGGAAACTGAAGGTAAGGTAAACTAGCAACCTAGCAATTATTGTATGATGCATGGCAAGTAAAGTAAGGTAAGGAAGTGACAAGTAAACGGGAGTACAAGTAGCAAGTGTCAAGTGGTAGTTGTGACATGTAATGTCAAGGAACAAGTACAAGGGATCACTCAACGAGTGCCCTATTGCCCGCAGGCTGTGCTCAAGTACAAGTCAAGGAAATCACGTCAAGTAAACACGTCGTGCACAGAGATTCCGCCTGTTGGCTAGAGTGGCTGATCGGTCCAACTCCTAAGCTCAAGTGACCGTTTATCTCTACCCCTCCCAAGTGTGTCGAGCCAGGGCATTACCCCCGAACACGGAATGCTCGCTTCTGGGACACGAGCCAGGAAGTGTGATTAACACGTATGGCATAGGGTTATGCCCACGTATAGTGGGTGCCTAGCCGGAAACTAGTAGGTCGTGCGTTGGCTATCAACCAACACATGGCCCGCTTCTGGAACACGAGCCAGGAAACACAAGTATTGTAGCGTGTGCTACGAATGCAACATACAACATGGATAGCATGGATGACAATGTATTCGCATACCGATAATCGAAATTAAACATGACATGGTAATTGTGCAACATGGTAAACGACGTTCCTAGCTTCGTTGTCAAGCTAGTTCCGAAATTGCGCCTAGGCGAGTATCATTTCGTCGCCTAGTCTCTTTTATGCCTACAATAAGCAAATGGCCTAAAACATGGCCTAAACCCTAAGTGGCAAGTTTCACTTGCCTAGCACCGGGGATGACGATCACGAAGGTTCGTCTCGCGGATGCTAATCTACGGGGAAATCGCTGTTATGGAGAGACAACCATCAAAACAACATTTATTTATTAGGGTTTCATAAAAATACAAATAGGGTATGAAAACATCAATAGATCGATTTCTTACCGAAAGGAGGCGGAAGGAACACTCCGGGGAACCTAGGAACCAGATCTGGAAATGAATGGAGAAGTTTGGAGAATTAGGGTTCTGGGGGGATTTTGGGGATTTGATGAGATTTTGTGGAAGATGAGAAGTTGAATGACTTGAGGGAGGGTTTAGATGATGGATTTAGGGCTTGGAATGAAGGAATAAGGATTTGGGGGAGAAGGGGGCTCAATGGGGGAGATTTTAGGGTTTTGGGTCGAGTGGGGGAGGAAGAAAACGTTTGGGAGGGGGTTAAATAGGATGGGCTGGCGGCTGCCCAGAAATTAGGATTTTAACACAGATTAGTCGGTCAAAGAGCAACCACTGACCGACTAGTTTGGCAACTAGTCGGTCGGTCGACCAACGCAGACCGACTAAGTGTAAACAGTAACTTCTGAACGAAAATAGGATTTAGATATAGTCGGTCGAAGAACAAATACTGACCGACTAGTTTGACATCTAGTCGGTCGATGAACGTTCTTAAACCGACTAAGAGTAAACAGTAACTCGACTGTATAGTAGAACCAAGAATTAGTCGGTCTGAGTACAAAACTTAACCGACTAGTTTAACAACTAGTCGGTCGAAAGATGAACTTAGACCGACTAAGAATGAACAGTACAGATAGTAAAATTTAGATGATGTGTTAGTCGGTTAAAGAAGCATTGCCGACCAACTAGTTTACAACCTAGTCGGTTAATCAACGTTCTTAGACCGACTAACGATAAACAGTAACTCCTGAGAAATTTAGAAAACCAACTAGTCGGTCCAAGAAGGATTGCCGACCGACTGGATCGTCATCTAGTCGGTCGGTGCCCCTTCTTATACCGGCTAATAAGCACCAAACGTTCCGCTATGGAGCGCGGGGCTCCGGGATCGATTCCTAAGACTCCTAGGCTTGATCTAACAGTAAGATACGACCGTTATGAAGCCTGTCACGAATGACATGCTCCGAAATCGACGATCCTAAGGAAGAAACAAGAAAACACGACGAAACGATCGAAAACGAAAGTTACAGAGACGATAACCACACACGAGGAGAAAATCCACCAAAACATATATTATAATATAATAAATCCGGATACATGAAAAGCAGTCGTTACATCCTCCCCAAGTTAAGAAAAATTCCGTCCTCGGAATTTCCAAACACTCACGTGTCCGGAAACAAAAGTGGGAAACGCTCTCGAATCTCATCCTCATTCTCCCAAGTAGACTCTCCAGGTGAACCGTGTCGCCACATCACCCTCACAAGATTGACAATTTTGTTCCGAAGTGATTTCTGACGCCTGTCCAGAATCTGCACTGGATGCTGGTCATACGTCATATCGGGGCGAACAGTAATCTCCGAGAAATCCACAGCATGAGATGGATCGCTAATGTATCGACGAAGCTGCGACACATGGAAAACATTGTGAACTCCTTCCAAAGACGGTGGCAAGGCTAAGCGATAAGCTATCTCGCCAACCCTCTCCAAAATGTCAAACGGTCCAATGTATCGCGGGCTCAACTTCCCTCTCTTCCCAAAACGAATCACACCGCGATTCGGGGAAATCTTCAAGAACACATGGTCGCCCGGGTGAAACTCCAAAGGACGACGTTTAGCATCCGCCCAATGCTTAAAACGGTCCTGAGCAATCCTCAACCTCTCCCGAATGTTCCTGACAATATCCACGGCCTCCACGATCATCTCAGGTCCCAACAACTCCCGATCACCAACGTCATCCCAACTCAATGGCGATCGACATTTCCTCCCATAAAGAGCAGCGAAAGGCGCCATGCCAATACTCACCTGGAAGCTGTTGTTGTAAGAGAACTCCACCAAGTGTAGATGGTCCTCCCACGAACCCTTGAAATCCAACATGCACGCCATCAGCATGTCTTCCAAAATCTGAATCGTCCTCTCGGACTGGCCATCCGTCTGCGGATGGTACGCCGTGCTGAAACTCAGACGCGTACCCAAGCTCTTCTGCAAACTCTGCCAGAACTGAGATGTGAACCTCGTGTCCCTGTCCGACACGATACTCACGGGGACTCCATGAAGTCGCACAACCTCCTGCACGATTCACGTTACATCACTATCCAAACTAGGAAATAGGAAATAAAACGGAGAGTAAAAGAATTTACCTCCATATATCTCCTAGCTAGCGCCTCAGTGGACTGTCCCACTCGGAACGGAATAAAGTGCGCAGATTTGGTCAATCGATCTACGATCACCCAAATCGCGTCATTCTGCTTCAGACTCCGAGGTAGTCCAGTCACGAAATCCATAGTGATGTGTTGCCACTTCCACTCCGGAATCGGAAGCGGTTGTAGCAACCCGGCCGCACGCTGATGCTCCGCCTTCACTTGCTGGCAAACCAAGCACTTGGCTACACTCCGAGCCACACTCCTCTTCATACCATGCCACCAATAATTCAGGCGAAGATCCTGGTACATCTTGGTGCCACCAGGATGCACAGAATACGGCGAACTGTGTGCCTCCACCATTAACTCCTCCCTGATATCCCCAGCTGGCACACACAACCTGGCTCCAAACCTCAGCGAGCCATCCTCATGAATCAAAAAGTCAGTCCGCAGACCGGCTTCCACCAGCTCCCGAATCCTCACCAGCTTTGGATCCTCAGCCTGGCTAGCCTTAATCCGATCCACGATCGTCGACTATACCTGCATGTACATCAACGATGAAGCCTCCCCAGGAAGAACAATCTCAACACCAGACTCGCAAAAATCCTGCTGCAATCTCCACTGCGAGGTCAAAATCATCACCACTGGAAGCCTACTCAGCGCATCAGGGACCACATTCACCTTGCCAGGGTGAAACTGCAAATCAATATCATAATCCGCCATAAGCTTCAACCATCGACGCTGTCGCATGTTGAGCTCCTTCTGAGTGAAAATATACTTCAAACTTTTGTGATCGGTGAAAATCTTCACTTTCTCACTCAGCAGGAAGTGCCTCCAAATCTTAAGAGCAAACACAACGGCAGCCAACTCCAAATCATGCGTCGGGTAATTCTTCTCATGAACCTTAAGCTGACGAGACGCATACGCCACAACATGTCCGTGCTGATGCAACACACAACCGAGACCCTTGCCAGAAGCATCGCAAAAGATCTCAAATCCCCCGCTGCGATCAGGCACAACAAGAATAGGGGCCGTCGTCAACCTTTCCTTCAGAATACCAAAAGCACTCCCACAATCACCCGACCAAACAAAAGGTACATCCTTCCGCGTCAACCTGGTCATCGGCTCAACAATACGGGAAAAGTCCTTAATGAATCGCCGATAGTAACCAGCAAGTCCAAGGAAACTCCGAATCTCGGACGCAGACGACGGAACATGCCACTCTCTGATGGCCCTAATCTTCTCGGGATCCACAGAAATTCCACCTCCAGTCACCACATGCCCCAGAAAAGCAACTCGATCCAGCCAAAACTCGCACTTCGAAAACTTAGCATACAAACGATGCTTCCTCAAAATCTCCAACACCGTTCTCAAGTGTGAGGCATGCTCTTCCTCCGACTTTGAATAGATCAGAATATCGTCAATAAAGATAACGACAAACTTATCCAAAAAGTCGTAGAAAATCAGGTTCATCAGATTCATGAAAACTGCGGGCGCGTTAGTTACGCCGAAAGGCATAACCACAAACTCATAGTGTCCATACTTTGTCCTGAACGATGTCTTCGGAACATCATCCTTCTTCACCTTCAACTGATGGTAACCACTCCTCAAATCCAATTTAGAAAACACCCTCGAACCTCCAAGCTGATCAAAAATATCATCGATGCGAGGCAACGGGTATTTATTCTTAATGGTCACCGCATTCAACTCTCGATAGTCCACGCACATGCGACGCGAACCATCCTTCTTCTTCACCAGCAGCACCGGTGCTCCCCACGGAGACACACTAGGATTGATATAACCCTTCTGCAAGAGCTCATCCAACTGCTTCCGCAACTCTTCCAATTCTGCAGGTGCCATACGATACGGCGCCTTCGAAATCGGCTGCGCACCTGGAATAAGATCAATAGAAAATTCCAAAGCTCGATCAGGTGGCAAACCCGACATCTCCTCGGGGAAGACGTCATCGAAATCACGCACCACAGCTGGCCTCTCCAGCTCCATCTGCATAGCCACAACCTCCACCGGTCTGGCCCGAAACCTGACAGGACCAAGCGAACTGCTACCCTGACTGAACTCGAATACTGGATGTCCGGGAATCTCGAACACCACCTTCTTCCTCCGACAGTCGATCGTAGCATAGAAGCTCGCAAGCCAGTCCATCCCAAGAACTGCATCATAGTTGATGATGTCGTGGACAATGAAATCAGCGAAAAGCTCATGTCCACAGACCACCAACGAGCAAGAATTGCAACCACGATGCACCGAGACCACGCCATTCCCTGTAACGATATTCCAACTCTTGGGAAGAGGGGACGTCGACAAGGAATGCCTCTCCACGAAGCTCCGAGAAATAATGCACATCGATGCACCAGAGTCAAAGAGGACTCGTGCAGGAAATGTGCAAACCAAAACCACACCTAACAAGCAATTAACAATCAAACCCTAGTCTAGCAACAACCACGATCTAACAATCAAAACCAGCTAGGAAAGTAACAGTTAGATTGAGGATTACCTGCGATAACCTCATCCACAGCCTCGCTCTCCACAGCGGTCATCAGAAAAGCCTGCCTCCTCGGCGGAACAGCCTGCTGAAAAGCCTGCCTCTGCGGAACAAGAGCTGCTCCACGACCAGCGGGCACATGGGCTCTCTGCTGCAACGGCTGTGCTACAACAGGTGCCCTCCAAGGCTGCTTCGACCTCAGACAATCCTTCATGGCATGGGTAGGATCCCCACAGACGACACACTGGCCCAGGAATCTCCTACACTGATCCTTGATGTGTCCGGTCCTGCCGCAGAAATGGCAAATCTTCAGAATAGGCCCTCCTGGCCTCTTGAACTGAGCTGGCTGATTAGGCTTGAAACCAGGCCTAACCATCGCTCTGGCCTGCTCCATAGGCCTCTTCCCAGCACCAGAAACATGTCATCTCCTCTGACTCAGGTTCAGCTCCTGCCTCCTGGCAGTGACCAGAACCTTCTGATAAGAGTCCAGATCAGAAGAAAACACAAAACTCTGGAGCTCCAAAGCAAGTCCCTGCAGGAACCTCTGAGCCCTCTCATCAGCATCCTGCACCATCTTCGGTGCGAACCGACTCAGCCTAGTGAACTCTTGGTGGTACTGGTCCACCGTCAAGCTCCCTTGCTTCAGATCAATGAAGCGCTACAGCATCTCCTTCTTCGCAGCCTTCGGAAAGAATTCCTCATCAAACCTGGACTTAAAGGTAGTCCAAGCTATCGGCTCCACCAGCATCTTCTCTTCCGCATCCCACCAGTTCCGAGCATTATCCTTCAGTTGCCTCTTCGCCAAATCAACCCATCCAGCCGGGGTGATCTTGGCCATCTTCAGATTATCCTCAATGTTCCGAATCCACTCATCGGCAGCCAGAGGACCCTCAGACCCATCAAAATATGCGGGACCCAGCTCCCGAAATTGCTTCGCTCCCGGCTCAGAGCGAGGGGCATCCGGAAGAGACCGGGCAGCTCGACCAAGTGGAGCATTCAGGACTTGCAGAAGCACGCCCTGCTGCACTTGCATCATCTGGAGCATCATCCGCATCATCTCCCCATTGGTGGGTTCCCGCTCAGGCTCCTCATCATGAGGGAGCGCACCACTACCTCCACCACGGGTGAATCGTCTTCCTGCCATCTAGTGACACAGAAAACGAAGCAGATTAGACTCATAGCTTATGACTCGGACATCGAACTTAGTTTATTGGACATTCTAATATCATTATCGCTATTCCGATAATCGTAGTTATAGAAGGACCTGCATGGGCCACCAACAAAACCTGTCACGACCCGCTTCCCTAAAATGGAGGCGAGACGTGAAAAGGTCCGCACGAGAGTGGAGCCGTGAAGCCCCAAACCCGATAAGCGTCAATAAAACATAAGCAGGTCCCTGTAACCACAAACAGAGTAACAATAATAATAAAAGGAGAGACAGAAATAAAATTCTCATATCCCATAAATTGTCTAACATGATAATAAGTCCAACATCCAAAAAAGCCACCAGGCTAAAAGAAAGAGTCTAAAGGCCCAGAACAAGGCCAACAAAAGCAACAACGACACAAAGTATAGGTGCTACGCACCGACAACAAAACAGCAGTCTAACAAAAGGAAAACACAACGAAGACACTAGGACTGGTCCCCAGTGTCCACGTACTCCCCGTCAAGCACAAGCTCGGGCTCGGCATCCGCAAACACCTCGTCCTCAACAACGGACTCAGGCTCGAGATCTAACATGTGTCACCCAAAAGAGTAAAGGGGCACATGTCAGCAAGTCTAAAAGACTTGGGCAAGGAAACTGAAGGTAAGGTAAACTAGCAACCTAGCAATTATTGTATGATGCATGGCAAGTAAAGTAACGTAAGGAAGTGACAAGTAAACGGGAGTACAAGTAGCAAGTGTCAAGTGGTAGTTGTGACATGTAATGTCAAGGAACAAGTACAAGGGATCACTCAACGAGTGCCCTATTGCCCGTAGGCTGTGCTCAAGTACAAGTCAAGGAAATCACGTCAAGTAAACACGTCGTGCACAGAGATTCCGCCTGTTGGCTAGAGTGGCTGATCGGGCCAACTCCTAAGCTCAAGTGACCGTTTATCTCTACCCCTCCCAAGTGTGTCGAGCCAGGGCATTACCCCCGAACACGGAATTCTCGCTTCTGGGACACGAGCCAGGAAGTGTGATTAACACGTGTGGCATATGGTTATGCCCACGTATAGTGGGTGCCTAGCCGAAAACTAGTAGGTCGGGCGTTGGCTATCAACCAACACATGGCCCGCTTCTGGAACACGAGCCAGGAAACACAAGTATTGTAGCGTGTGCTACGGATGCAACATACAACATGGATAGCATGGATGACAATGTATTCGCGTACCGATAATCGAAATTAAACATGACATGGTAATTGTGCAACATGGTAAACGACGGTCCTAGCTTCGTTGTCAAGCTAGTTCCAGAATTGCGCCTAGGCGAGTATCATTTCGTCGCCTAGTCTCTTTTACGCCTACAATAAGCAAATGGCCTAAAACATGGCCTAAACCCTAAGTGGCAAGTTTCACTTGCCTAGCACCGGGGATGACGATCACGAAGGTTCGTCTCGCGGATGCTAATCTACGGGGAAATCGCTGTTATGGAGAGACAACCATCAAAACAACATTTATTTATTAGGGTTTCATAAAAATACAAATAGGGTATGAAAACATCAATAGATCGATTTCTTACCGAAAAAAGGCGGAAGGAACACTCCGGGGAACCTAGGAACCAGATCTGGAAACGAATGGAGAAGTTTGGAGAATTAGGGTTCTTGGGGGATTTTGGAGATTTGATGAGATTTTGGGGAAGATGAGAAGTTGAATGAGTTGAGGGAGGGTTTAGATGATGGATTTAGGGCTTGGAATGAAGGAATAAGGATTTGGGGGAGAAGGGGGCTCAATGGGGGAGATTTTAGGGTTTTGGGTCAAGTGGGGGAGGAAGAAAACGTTTGGGAGGGGGTTAAATAGGATGGGCTAGCGGCTACCCAGAAATTAGGGTTTTAACACAGATTAGTCGATCAAAGAGCAACCACTGACTGACTAGTTTGGCAACTAGTCGGTCGGTCGACCAACGCAGACCGACTAAGTGTAAACAGTAACTTCTGAACGAAAATATGATTTAGATTTAGTCGGTCGAAGAACAAATACTGATCGACTAGTTTGACATCTAGTCGGTCGATGAACGTTCTTAAATCGACTAAGAGTAAACAGTAACTCGACTGTACAGTAGAACCAAGAATTAGTCGGTCTGAGTACAAAACTTAACCGACTAGTTTAACAACTAGTCGGTCAAAAGATGAACTTAGACCGACTAAGAATGAACAGTACAGATAGTAAAATTTAGATGATGTGTTAGTCGGTTAAAGAAGCATTGCCGACCGACTAGTTTGCAACCTAGTCGGTCAATCAACGTTCTTAGACCGACTAACGATAAACAATAACTCCTGAGAAATTTAGAAAGCCAACTAGTCGGTCCAAGAAGGATTGCCGACCGACTGGATTGTCATCTAGTCGGTCGGTGCCCCTTCTTATACCGGCTAATAAGCACCAAAAGTTCCGATATGGAGCGCGGGGCTCCGGGATCGATTCCTAAGACTCCTAGGCTTGATCTAACAGTAAGATACGACCGTTATGAAGCCCGTCACGAATGACATGCTTCGAAATCGACGATCCTAAGGAAGAAACAAGAAAACACGATGAAACGATCGAAAACGAAAGTTACGGAGACGATAACCACACACGAGGAGAAAATCCACCAAAACATATATTATAATATAATAAATCCGGATACATGAAAAGCAGTCGTTACAATGCCCATCAAAGCCATGCAAGAATGGGCTTCATGTTCCTCCTCGCTTTCAGCTTCGCTATCCATATCCCAGGTTAATACTTTCGCTTTTCCTTTTCCTTTAGCGAGCTGAGCATTTTCATTTGGGCAATCCTTCATCAGATGTCCTCTTCCCTTGCATTTAAAACATTGCATTCTATCAGTAGATTTCTGATCATTAAATTGCTTGAAAGAATTATTAAAGTTAGAACGATTAAACCTGGGTTCCATTTCGTTTCTCCCATGCTTGGTCTTGATGAACTTTCTGAAGTTTCTCACCATTAGCACTATGTCGTCGTCGTCATCCTCTTCTTCGCTAGCTTGCAAAGCAAGGGGCTTTATGGCTTTCTCTTTCTCCTCAGGTTTCTCTCTTGCTTCAACATTTTGCAGTTCCAACTCATGGGACATCAAATTACCAATAAGGTCCTCCACCTTCAATTGTGACAATACCTTTGCTTCCTGGATGGCGGTGACCTTTGGTCTGAAAGAGCTTGGCAATGCTCTTAGGATCTTCCACACTTGATCGAGGCTATCATATGGCTTTTCAAGTGAGCTAGACTTGTAGACTATGTCAGTGAACCTCGCATACATCTCTGATATGCTCTCTGATTGTAGAATGTGAAATCCCTCGAACTCTGCACTCAAAAGAGACAGTCTATACTCCTTTACCTGTGACGTTCCCTCGTGTGTCACCTCCAAAGTATGCCATATTTCCTGCGCAGTTAAACAATGTGAGATTCTATTATATTCAGATTTATCAAGTGCACAAATGAGAGCATTCATAGCTTTAGCATTTAAAGAATAACATTTCCAATCATTATCATCCCATTTGTCATTTGGTTTTTCAATCTCAACATTTTCTACTTTAATAACAGGCAGTTTATACCCTTTTTCAATTATTTGCCCAGCCTTGTAATCTACAGAAATGAGGTAAATTTTCATTCGATTTTTCCATTATGCATAATCACCTCCATTAAATCTAGGGGACGGGAAACAGACTGACCCTCAGCAAAAGCACTATCCATATGGTTATTCATGGTCAATCCTAGGCTAGATCCTAAAACCTGCTCTGATACCACTTGTTGGATCTGGATCCTAGCCTAGAGGGGGGTGAATAGGCTTATAAAAATAATTCGTGCAACCCACGAATAAGCACACACAGTTATAGCAGTAACAGGGTAAATAAAAAGTAGACACAGAGTACACAGCAGATTTACCCTGGTTCGATCGACCCTTCAACCTACTCCAGCCCCCAAAGCAGATACTAGTATTGAATAATGCAATAGGTACAAAACCAAAAGTTAGAGCACGATCAGAGCACCCTCTATGTCTCTACACTCGCCAGGCTCTCAGTACCCCACACACAGTGTTTTCTCTCATTATTAATCCTAGTAACGCTTTCTATCAGCTAGTCCCAAACTAGCTGGGTCCCACTTGTCTAGCCCCAACTAGACAAGTCCCAAAATAGTCCCCAAAAAATAGGTAAAGTTTCCCCTACAGAGAACGTTACACTAAGACACGAAAATAAAGAGCAAAGGGTTTAGAAATGCTCAGTTCGTGTCCGTGTAGGCGTCTCTGTCAATCAGCGCATCGCCAGCTCTAATCTGACGCAAACGATGTCTCAATCCGACTCCTGGATGTCGAGTTGTGCACTGGTCTGTGCGTAAAGCAATTGCAGTTCAAAACAAATTAATTTCTGTCTGTATGCACAACAACTCCCTTTAACTTGGCCACGTCAGCCTATAAAATTCGTGCTTCAGCCTTTTTACGCTTCAACAAACTCGAGATCATGCGGCCGCCAGATTAAATCTCCGCCGTTGATTTATTTCTCATTCGTTTCGATCTCACGGCGGTTGTCCCCCCACATCAGCTTGAAAATATTTCGCTTTGTCTCGATCTCCTCGTTACACCTAGGGCATGCAGGTGAATTTTTTTTCGTCGATGGCGGAGGATCGACGGCAGACTCCGATGAGCAAATGGATGCTCGAGCACTCAACGGCGACTTCGACTTCGAGGTGGCGTTATCTCGTTTCATGCAGAGGCGATCTCTCGTTGGCGAAGTCTTCCTAGGGCAGCGACGACAGCTTGAAGGCACATCAACGGCGGCGGCGAGCTTCACCTCGACGTGCAGCGGTTCTGGGTTAGTCCTCCGCCTGTTTGCCTTCGACAGCGAGGCATTGACGCTCTGTTCTTTCTCTCTGAACGTTTGGGTATGCAAGCGGCGGCCTCTTCATTCAGCTTGACTTCGGTGAACTCCGGTGGCGGTCTCCGAGTTCTCCTTTTTTCAATGGTGACAGCGGCTACCCTCTTCGATGATGAAGCTTTGACTGCAGCAGTGCTTCATGGTGATGGCGGCGATCAAGTCACGGTGGCGACAAAGAGCTTTTCGATTTCGACGGCGATCTCTCCGACTCAACAGCACTCCGACGTCTCCTTGGCGATGATGAATGGCTGCGACTTCTTCTTCGAGATGGCGTCTTCCTGTTTCATTTTGCAGCAGCAGCAACGAAAATTTCTTCGGCCCTTCGTCTTGGTGTCTGTGTAATAATTTGCCTGCGAATCTCTCACCAAGCTCCTCTCCGATGGTGATGGGGATGACGACGACGACAAGAACACCAGATACAGCTTCGGTCGACGGCAACATCGAGAGCACGAGTTCCTCTGGCCTTGGGAGATGTAGGAGTAGCTCGGAATGATATTTGCGTGAAGCTCTCCTTTTTGAACTCTCTCTCTCTGGATCTCTCTTTCTCTCCCTAGATCTCTCTCTCTTTCTCTCTGATGTTGCGTAGTTGTAAGTTGGAGAAGAGAGATGAGTGGCCTTCTTGGGATTTTCCGCAACCCTAGATCTCTCTAATATGTTCCCTTATATAGGGAAGGCTAGGGTAGCTCGGGGATGCGGCTTGAAGCAATCGGATGCGGAAAAGAGGAGGGTTTAATATTTGTACTAGGTTTTTATTTTTGAACCTTTCAGCACACACGTTTAAATTTGTAGCCCCTCTATTTTTTGTTGCAGCACAAATATTGTGGCCTTTCTTTCTGGGAGATTTTTGCACGCATTTTCCCTCTTGATACGAGAACTTATATAGGATGTGGACTAGGGTCTTTGGGGTTTGTAGAATGATTAGGAAGAGTCCCTAGAATCAGGGGATTTGACACACCATAGGGATAAGAATGGGAATAGATTGGGTGTTTGAATAGGAGTATGATAGAGGAAAATCTTTCTAATTCATTTGGCCAAATCTCTCCTCCATTGACCAAGTCCAACTTTGCTCTCTATTGACCAAGTTCAACTTCTTTGCACACACACTTCCTCCAAATAGTGAGGGACGTAATCCTGAAACACACTAAACACACACGTCATATATAACGACACGTTTGTCATCATCAAACCAAGATCCTAGATCGTTGCTTTCAACAATCATCCCAATTGAAATCTCTTGGGAAGTCATCGAAACTACATCCGCTCCACATAGAACCCACTGACCCACCTCATTTGGCCTCTTATTTACCCACAACGCCTACGAAATCCGTGCGAGTCCCAAAAATCGTTAAATATGGTAATTTCCTGTGTATTGAACCCGTGAGTGGATTCTTATAATTTTCCCAAGGAAAGCGATGGTGATGCACCATCGATGTCGCAGGAGACAAGATTTCTGTCGTTTGATGTCCGGATTGTCCGATAGCCGGGACTGCCAGAAATAGTAAAATTCTTCAACCCACTGTTTGCAGCAAGCGTGTGGAAATCATTCCAATCGAAATCGCAAGGGAAGTCCTCGAAACTATCTCCCCTTCACAAAGAACCCATGGACTGTCCTTATTTGGTCTCTAATTTCCCACAACGCCTTCGGAATCTGTGCGAGTCCCAGAAATAGTCAAATATGCCATTGCATGTGTATTGAACCCTTGAGTGGATTATAGTAATTTTCACTTGTAAAGCGACGATGATGCACTTTGGATGTCGTAAGAGCCCAGATTTCAGTTGATTGATGCCCGGAATGGCCGATAACAGGGGCTACCAGAAATAGTAAAATTCTTCAATTCGATGTTTGCAGCAACCGTGGGGTCATCATCCCCTTCAAAATCTCATGGGAAGTCCTCGAAAATATCTCCCCTTAACATAGAACCCACTGGCCGTCCTTAATTGACCTCTAATTTCCCACAACCCCTTCAAAATCCGTCCCAGTCCCAGAAATAGTTAACTATGTCATTGCGTGTGTATTGAACCCTTGAGTGGATTCTAGTAATTTTCACTTGGAAAGCGAGGTGATGCACTATGGATGTCATAAGAAGAAATATTTCGATCGCTTGATGCCCGGAATGGCCGATAACTGGGGCTGCCAAAAATAGTAAAATTCTTTCAACCCGATGTTTGCAGCAACTGTGGGGTCATCATATCAATCGAAATCTCATGGGAAGTCCTGGAAACTACATTCGCTTCGCATAGAACCCACAGACCTTCCTTATTTGGCTTCTTATTTCCCTACAACGCCTACGAAATCCGTGCGAGTCACAGAAATCGTTAAATATGGAAATTGCCTGTGTATTGAACCCGTGAGTGGACTCTTATAATTTTTGCAAGCAAAGCGATGGTGATGCACCATCGATGTCGTAGGAGCCAAGTTTTCTGTCGTTTGATGCCCGGATTGGTCGATAACCGGGGATGCCAGAAATAGTAAAATTCTTCCACACGTTGTTCTCAGCAACCGTGGGGTCAACATCAAAATGGAAATCTCATGGGAAGTCCTGGAAACTATCCCCTCTTCACATTGGCCTCTTATTTCGCAACAACGCCTACGAAACCCGTGCGAGTCCCAGAAATCATCAAATATGGAAATTGCCTTTCTATTGAACCCGTAAGTGGATTCTTATAATTTTCCCATGGAAAGCGATGGTGATGTACTATTGATGTCATAAGAGCAAAGATTTCGGTCGCTTGATGTCTGGAATGGCCGATTACGGGGGCTGCCAGAAATAGTCAAATTCTTCAACCAGCTGTTCGCAGCAATCGTGGCGTCATCATCCCTATCGAAATCTCTTGGGAATAATCGAAACTACATCCGCTCCACATAGAACCCACTGACCCTCCTCATTTGGCCTCTTATTTCCCCACAACGCTTACGAAATCCGTGCGAGTCCCAGAAATCGTTAAATATGGAAGTTGCCTGTGTATTGAACCGGTGGGTGGATTCTTATAATTTTCCCAAGGAAATCGATGGTGATGCACCATCGATGTCGTAGGAGCCAAGATTTATGTCGTTTGATGCCCAGATTGGCCGATAGCTGGGACAGACAAAAATAGTAAAATTCTTTAACCCACTGTTCGTAGCAACCGTTGGGTCATCATTCCATTCGAAATCTCAAGGGAAGTCCTCTAAACTATCTCCCCTTCATATAGAACCCATGGACCGTCCTTATTCGGCCTCTAATTTCCCACAATGCCTTCGAAATCCATGCGAGTGCCAGAAATAGTTAAATATGTCATTGCATGTGTATTGAACCCTTGAGTGGATTCTAGTAATTTTCACTTGAAGCGACGATGATGCACTGTGGAAGTCGTAAGATCCAAGATTTCGGTCGCTTGATGCCCGGAATGGCTGATAACAGGGACTGCCGGAAATAGTAAAATTCTTCAATTCGATGTTCGCAGCAACCGTGGGGTCATCATCCCGATCGAAATCTCATGGGAAGTCCTCGAAACTATCTCCCCTTCGTATAGTGGCTATCGTCAAGCATAGTGCGAGCACATTCCATTATCGTCCTATTCTTTCTCTTAACAACACCACTTTGAGGGGGTGCACGAGGAAAAGAAAAAGGTGTGAGTAATACCAACCTCATCACAAAAGTTTGAGAAAGACTTGTTCTCAAATTCTCCGTCATGATCACTACGAATAGTGACAATGGTGGTTCCAATGAGATTTTGTACTTTCTTAGCAAATACTGTGAAGTTTTCAAAAGCATCATTTTTATTAACTAAAGTAAATACCCAAGTAAACCTAGAAAAGTCATCAATGATGACAAGTCCATATCGGGCAATCCCTAATGAAGCAACTCTAGTTGGCCCAAAAAGATCTAGATGTAAACGCTCTAGAGGCCGTTTAGAGGATATGCTTTTCTTAGGTTTGAATGACGATTTTGGATGTTTGCCTCGTTGATACGAGTCGCAAAAGCTTTTCTTTTTAAACAAAAGCTTAGGGAATCCTTTTATAGAATCTAGCTTGGATAGTTTGAAAAGTGTTCCGAAATTCGCATGACCAAAACGTCTATGCCATAAGTGTTGCTCACTTGTGTTAGCAATAAGACATTGTTCATGGGAATTTGGAATATCTAAGATATATAAGTCCTTATGTCGTGTGCCAGAGAACAACAAATTATTATTATCAGTCCTTAAAATATGGCACATTCCTTTCTCAAAGCTAACTTTGTAACCCTTGTCACAAAGTTGACTTATAGAGATTTGATTGTGATTTAAACCTTTAACAAAGTAAACATCATTTATAAGAGGTTTAGAAGGGTTACCAACTTTCCCAACACCTATGATGGTTCCACTCTCGTTACCTCCAAAGACCACTCGGTTTCCATTTTCAATGGGTACCATTTCAGATAGCAATAGAGCTTTACCAGTCATGTGTTTTGAGCAACTGCTATCAAGTATCTAACCGTTCTAGGAGCCAAATTTAGATTTGTTGCTCATTTTCTTTTTTTTTGAGTACCTGAAGATAAAAACATTGTATCATGGCACCCAAGGTCATTGGGTCCTAAAAGATTAGACCTTTGGAAGACAAGTCCAATTGGACTTAGACTTCCCAATAAATCACCTTGCCAGTTGATTCCTTCACAAGGAACTCCTTTTCTAAAAAAAGTGGCATGTCTAGAGAAAACAATTCTTTGTTGCTCTGGATGGTAAAAGATATATCCTAACGAATGTCTCGGGTACTTAATGAATTTACACAGAATAGATCTGTCTTCCAGTTTGTCTGGATTATGCCTTTTGACATATGCCGAACAACCCCACACCCTTAAGTGATTAATGATGGGTTTCCTGCCAATCCATATCTGATATGGTGTCATCGACACAGACCTTGATGGAACCTTATTGAGAATATATATAGCAGTTTCTAGGGCATAGCCCCAGAGCAAAGTTGTTAACTGAGCTTCACTTATCATGGATCGCTCCATGTCTAACAAGGTGTGGTTCCTCCTTTCTGACACACCGTTATGTTGAGGTGGTGTGTAAGGAGGTGTGACCTGAGAGAGAATCTCATTCTCTTTTAAATAAGCAAGGAATTCATGGCTTAAGTATTCTCCTCCTCGATCTGATTGAAGGATCTTGATACTGGCCAGTCTGTTTTTCAACTTCGTTACGATACTCTTTGAATCGCTCAAAGGTTTTGGATTTGTGTTTCATCAAGAACACATGTCCAAACCTAGAGTGATCATCAGTAAATGTAACGAAATATGAAAATCCTCCTTTGGCAAATGTAGACATGGGTCAACATACATCAGAATGTACTAGACCCAAGAGTTCAATAACTCTCTCCCCTTGACTTGCAAAAGGAGTTTTGGCCATTTTACCTTTGAAGCAAGACTCGAAAGTGTCGAATGACTCATAATCCGAGAGGCCCAAGAGCCCCTCTTTATGTAACTTGCTGAGTCTCTTCTCTCCGATATGGCCTAATCTACAGTGCCAAAGGTAGGTTTAATTAAAACCTGATTCCTTACGTTTTCTTGTATTAATATTAATAAATACAACGTTATTACACAAAATGTATACACCATTGTTTAGTATCCCAAAACCTACCAACTTACCATCAAAGAAAATGTTCATAACATTTTCGTTAATAGCAAAATTATAACCTTCTCTAGCCAAAGCCAAGACGGAGATAATATTTCATAAGAAGTTTGGGATGTAGTAACATTGCTTCAAAAGCAAGTCAGCTCCACTAGCTAATGTGTGTTTTAGATCTCCCACGGCTACAACATCAACATTTGCTGTGTTGCCGACTTGGAGAACGATTTCATTCTTTTCGAGCTTTCTAATAATTCTCATTCCATGTAACTGATTACAGATATGAGAGCCCACACCGGTATCTAATACCCATGCATTAGAATTCACAGAAAGAATTACACTTTGCATTATTGAAGTTGAGGCATTAAAATGACATTGCTTCATTTGTTCCAGTACTACTATTATTCTTCTTAGCCAGTCTTCTTTATTATTACCAGTTAATATATTCTTATCTTGAATATATTTAGTATTACTTGTCATGTTGCAAAGATTAGAACTCCTATATTTAGCATGTGTTCAAAATATTTTAAATATAATTTGAATGGGTTTTATCCAATTATACTCTCCCACAATTTTAAAGATCATATAAGCCATAACATAATTAAAATTTTAGTGGGACATGAATCCAACAACCCTGAGTCACCTGACCTTGAGTGTAGCTCAACAAGTCGTTTGACTCTGCTGGCGGTAGACGACCTCTTCGTCAATCATATCGAATATGACTCCCTTTTTTATTTTTACCCCTAGTCATTTGTGATCATGAGTGTGCTCATCCAAATCACTATAACTAGTCAGACCTTTGTTTTCGTGTCTAGCTTGACTTACACATGCGCTCGGTGTATTCACTACACGACAGTTTGGGTCTAGTCTAGACTACATCATTGCCTTAACTTACACTGGTGCTCGGTGTATTCACGGCGCGACGGTTTGGGTTAAGACACATGTATGAAGAAATTGATTTCTGTAAGGTTGCAGTGTCACAACTTGAGTGTAGCTCAACAACTGTAACACGGATCCTACAGATCCCAATGTCTAAAACAAAGAGGGCTACGAATTATCTTGTAAAATATTTATTAACGTATTTGATTAGATATAGTTGATAGCGTTGCATAATAATGATTCACGTCCTTGCAGTCCAGCAGACACGGCCAGGGAATAGACTATGCCAGGACCATTTAACCCCTACTCGAGCTAGGGTGATCCAGCAAACTTAGCCAAGCACATTGACTAGTATCATGGTCCATTGAAGGTTGCTTGTCATTTATATGCATACTGTCAACTAAAGGCTTTTATTAATGCTAGTTAATTCTTATCAACTAGTGGATCCTTAAAATTCAGAATTTTATGGATTTGTTCAAGGACTTTTATTATGTCCTTATCAACTACAAGGATTGTATTGATATGATGCTACCATAATCATCCATAAGGAATTTAAAAAAATTTATAATCATAGCAGGGAAATCTAAAAATTATCTTATAATATTTAGATGATTTTTAATGGCTAACCAAACAAGGTATTTAAATTTTTGATTATCAAATAATCAAGAAAATTAAACCATTAAACTTCTTAAGATCGTCATATGATTTAAAGGTTTTAATTATTACATAATTAATATGCATATCATATTCATTGCAGCATTAGAACAAAGTAGACATGGCTCTGATACCAATGTTGGGATTTTCAAGGTCCCTTAGGGCATATATTCTAGCACGTCCTAAGCGGACGAGCAAAAATATAAAGGAAGCAGCAGAAAAATCTTATTAAACTCTTTAATAAAAGCTATCCTAAGGAAATATGCTCCCTAGCCAGGATTATCTACTGACTCGTGTTAGGTCCGACCAACCTGAGAAAGGTCTAACTACTGCAAAATATGAAAAGCATAGAGACTCACCCGGAATCTTACCTTGGTACAGGCAAGATGTACCGCATCGCCTTCTCGCTCCGCACCTTAAGTTGAGCTGATTTTCGAACCGTACCGGTTGTCGCCTTGAGCTGAACCGCCTCCCAAGCCGCACCGCGCCTCCGAGCCGATCACTTGCCGAAGAAAGTTTCACTTGAGCAGACCCACGCCAAAGATTTTTGGATCAGATCCAAACCTCCTCATAGTCTTGCTAGGAACCGACCAGAGGATAGAAAGAACTATAGAGTAAGAATAATTTAAGTCTTGATCGAGCGTGCTCAAAATCAGGAGCTCCTCAATCAGAGACTTGGTGCAAAAAACAATGAAGAGAGGGCACCCCTATTTATATAGGAGGCCGGCCCCTCCTCATTTACCAAGAGCAATGTGGGACAATAATATGGCATAATGGGATTGATTTCATAAGAAGTCCAAACTTCTAAAATCCACCATAAATCTATTTCTAAGTTTCGACTTTCAAACAACCTATCAAATCGAAGATCTCGAGACAACGATCGCATAGGAAAAAACGGAATCCAACTCCGATTTCATTTGGCCCCTCAATTGTCAAAAATAGACTCCAAATCTCGTTTTCGCAAAAAACAGCACAAACCAGCTATTTCCTGGAGGGTATGACCCGCCAGGTGCAAGTCAGACCCGCAAGCCCAATACGGGCCTTTCCTCAACTGTTTTTGCGTTTCTGGGCTCGTTAGATCTCCGATATGGGCGCAGTTTCTTCATGTGGATTTCTCAGGAAGTCCCTTTTGTTTACATGTGTCTAAGTCAATATAATACCAAGTATTAATATGTCTCAGATGTTAAACTCTTTAGCTTTACATCTCACAACTGACTTGTGAGTTTAATCATTCCATTGCATCGAATGCATTCCTCTTTAACGATCTTCCTATTACTAAGACGTGAATACTACTTGGTGTGCCTGACACTACTACAGGTTGGGACTCGAAGTCCCTAAACGACAGTAGCCACGAGCAGCAGGTGTCGTCCCTGTTTCAGAATCATACTTACGTGATTGACTTGTCGACAAATATGCCGTCAGAATCACACTGACTGTGTCTGTGATAAATTCCGTAGTTATAGTCTCTTCGTCTTAACTATGTCACCTGCCTAGGCCTAAGGTATGAAACTATGTCAACCCTACTAGATAGCAGTGGTTAGTGTTCATCGGTCTTGGTACATTCATGATGTACATCCTACAACATATCTTGGCCAAGGTTTTACCTAGAGCCGTACCGACCTGCGAAATTAACTTCCCATTAACGGAAGAGACGAATCCTCTTTTGATCACTACTTAGTTCATACGCTTCAAGTGTCACCCAGCCTAAGATCTTTCAGCAGGCCTTGCCTCGAAACTAGATCATAGACCTAAGTGACACTGTTCACGCATGTCTTCGTACAATGATCTCAAGTCCTAAGGACCAACTAGCCTATCATCACTAGAGTTATTAATGACAGTTAGTTAATGTTTAACCATTTGATAACTCTATATATGGGTCGTTCAGTGGTCTCATTCTATAATGAGCACATGTGTCTTGTCTCCAACTTCATCAAGTCGCATGATTATGAGACCAACAAGACAAAGACACAATGGTCTGTCCGATGTGCCGATATCCTATCTCAATGCATCTACGACCACGAACGCTTTTAAGACTCAAGCTTCTATCGGTCAGACATTTCTCATAATCGCGATCTGCATCTCGAAACATGTATGACCTAACTTGGAGTCTAAGGAAATTATCTACGCAATATAAAATAGATAATTACTCAGACAATTGGTACCAGAAAGCATACTTTTATTAATGAACAAGATGTTTACAAAGATAAATAGCCTCGAGGGCATACATCTCTCTACAACCATGAAGCGATTCGTCGTATTAAACAGCTTCACGAGATCGTTTGGCGGGAATTGATGCAAGGAATTCAACATATCTTTATTCCAGACCGCTTGGGTGAGGGCTCCAATGACAGTAGCCTCGAGGGTGTCCCCAACTTCTAGCCTTTCATTGTTGAAATGCTTAATGAAGTCACGAATTGATTCTCTTTCACCATGCTTTAAAATAAAGAGATGAGAGGACTTTTGCTTAGGGCATCTTCCTACAACAAATTAACTGCAGAAAGGTCAGACAAATCGTCAAATGACTTGATGCTATCATCGGGCAGTCTATCGTACCATCCATTTGCCGCTTTTGTAAGCGTGGTTTGGAAGGCCAGGCATATGTATGGCCCGTCGACTCCGGGGATTTCCATCACACTTTGGTATTTACGGACGTGTTCCCATGGGTCCCCGATGCCGTTGTATATCTGCAGAGATGGCATCTTGAATTTGGAATCGGGCAGACATGATGTTCTCCTTCAGAGTTGTCTGCTGATTAGTAGGAAGAGTTAGTGGGGCTCGCTTCTTCCCGCGTTGTTGGTGAGTGACACTAGAAGAATGGACGTGGCTTTCTTCCATCTCCTTTCTCTTTGTACCAGCTGCAAATCCATGTGGACTGCGACCTTGAGTGAATTGATCTATTACGTGGTCTAAAACGCTGCAAGTGGATCGCCCATTGGTGGAGGGCCCAGGACCTCCATTGTGCCCCGAGGCACAGTTGTTATTCCACGTCTCGCCATTCCGTTGAGATGTATGAGTCGCATTTGTTGAGTATTGGATTTCTCCCTACTTGGTCTTAATGATGAGCAAACATAAATACTTGTGACTAATCCCCTATTTGCAGTTAATCCATTGCCCATGCATGTCATGAACATCTATTAGCAATGGATAATACTCAAAGATCATTGAAAGCAAATGAAATGGATTGGATGATCGTAGATGGTGATTGAAGCTCCTGGATGACTTCAAGCTCATGTGTTGGAAAGAAGAGAGAGTTCGTCAAATGTAACTTTCTTATTTCTCTTCTAGTATGTAGCTTAGAAGTAGAACTTTGTTGAAGTACAAACACATCATCAATTCAGTCTTAGGATATCATTAGATCAACCTTTCTCTTAGACTCCAATTATCAAGATTGTGCATGTCATGTTTATAACAGTCGACTGCTGAACAATTTATAGTCGCCTGTCTCAAAACAGTCGACCGTGTTTTGTTCAACAGTCGCCTGTTATGCACAAAGTTTTTCAGCTAGTTTTTGGGCTTTTTAGTTTTAACTCTTACAGGCGACTTATGAACAATTCACAGGCGCTTGTCCAAGTGACAGTCGACTACGTTTTGTTAATCAGTCGCCTGACTGTCTGAAGCCCAAATTCTATTTCTCTGTTTAATCTCGCCAGTCGACTATTGTTGGATTTACAGTCGACTATCCAATGGAACAGTCGACTGTCCATACTACAACAGTCGTCTATCTTTGAGCCTATTTGATGACTCAACTCTCTGGAAAATCTCAAGGTTTTGACAGTCGTCTGTAGAAGGAATTACAGCCGCCTGTTCAGATTAACAGTCGACTATCTTCTCTTCATCAGTCGTCTGTCCTGTTTTTCCAGACGTTTTTCAGAATTCATCAACTTACCCAGCTTACGGCCAGTCGCCTGTAGTAGGATTTACAGTCGCATGTTGGTTCAACAGTCGACTGTCTATGCCTCATCAGTCGACTGTCCACGTGGTAAGTTGCCGTTATGAATTCTCACCTTTCCTTTGTTACTGTGCAGTAGTCGACTGTGAATGCTTCAACAGTCGACTGTCGCGGGCGCAGATTCTATCCGTTGAGTTTTTCCTCACGGATTTCAAAGGGGTTTTTGGTGATTCAGTTTGAAGAGTTTGAGAAACCTTTAAAAGGAGCATCTACTGTTCCATTGAGAGATTACTTAGTCACTCACTCAAACATTCAAGCCTTCATTCTCTCAAGATCAAAGCTCTTAAATCATAAAGCCCTAGAATTCCAATTTTCAATCTCATGCTCTCCAACCTAGAACCAAAGAGAAATCTTCTAGGCATTTGGTGTAGTCAAGAGAAAGGTCTTTCCTCTCTTCCAAGAGGGTCTGTCAACACACAACACACTTCTCCTTCAAGTTCTACTTCAAGGCATAGGTGATTGTAAGTGTTGTTTAATTTCATATTTCCTAACTTTAGTTATTTGATTTACTCTCGGTTTGTGAGAGTGGTTTGCTTGCTCCCAAGTTGTGGGAGTCAAGGTCAATCGATTGTATTCTTATTTCACTTGTAGAGTTGCTACAAGTGGGGTTTAAGGAAACCTCAAGTTAAGATTCTAACTTGAGTATCCGGTTGTTAACCATGTGGAAGGGACGTATGATTACTGGGAACAAGTCGGAAAGTGACTTGGGTAATCCGAACCCTTGAAACATCCTTACGTTTGCATTTGCTTCATTTTGGGTTTATTTCTATTCCGCACTATTTGTTGGTTAGGAATTTAATTTGGTGTAACTATCTTTTTAAATTGCATAAACACTATTCAACCCCCCTTCTAGTGTTTTTCTCATAGACAGTGACCTTACAATTGGTATCAAAGCGCAAGTTTCAAGCTATGGCATCCAACAACAACAATGTTCCTCCATCGACTTCGTACAACAATCACGATCGTGAAGGAGCGTCCACAGTTTTCGATGGTCAATCCATGGTGCATCCTCCGCGTTTCAATGTCACAAACTTCGGCTATTGGAAATGCCGGATGGAGACGTTCCTAAGGAGTGCTTCCCTTTGGAGAACCCTCCACAAGGAATACATCGAGCCCACCGAAGAGGATTTCGAAAAATGGACAGCTTTCGAGAAATCCACCGAAGTCTACAATGCTAAGGCAATGAACGCTCTTCATTGTGCATTGGACCCAGATGAGTTCAACAAGATATGCACATGTAAGAGTGCATATCAAATTTGGAATCATCTCGTCGTTACCCATGAGGGAACGAACAAGGTAAAACTTTCTAAACTCTATGTTGCCGTAAAATTTCGATATGTTTCATATGCAGGAAAATAAAAGCATAGCATCGATGTACGGACGTTTTACTGATATCACTAATGAATTGGAAGCTCTCGATCAAGTCTATTCCCAACAAGATAAGGTAAGGAAGATCAAAATGGGGATGACCTCCAAATGAAAACTAAGAGCTATCGCCATTGAGGAGGTCAACGATTTGAAGACTTACACAGTTGTGAACCTTATCGGCACTCTTATGTCTTACGAAGTAAGACGGGAGAACCGATTAAAGTTTCGAGCTATGATGAACCCTTTGGAGGCCAAGAAAAGCCAATTCCTCATCCTCCGATAGTGAAGAATCAGAAAATGAGATGGACTTAGATGAAATGCTCAAATGGCGAAGAAGTTCCAACGCTTCTTTGGCAAATGTAAATTTTCATCTAAGAATAGATTTGATTCTACCAATAACACTTCCTCTCTTTGCTTTAAGTGTAATAAGACAGTGCACATCAAGAAGGATTGCCCAATGCTACGAAACAAAGAGAAGTGGAAAGCTCCGAAGTACCACAAGTCCGACAAGAATAAGAAAGATAAGAAGAAAGGACTAGTCGGTACACTCGATGACTCAAGTGGAGACTCATCAAGCAAATCCGATGATGAGAAGTGTGAAAGTGCCCACATGTGTTTCATGGTCCGGGAAGATTCATTCTCCGATGAAAGGATTCCGACATGAATGAAACCGAGGTAACTATGGATGAATTGCGTATTGCTAATGAAGAATTATTTGCTAAGTATCAATCTTTAATACTTAGATATACTAGTTTAAAGAAATTGAATGTTAGCAATCCATTCATTCCATGCATTATCAACAATGACACCATTGTTGATACTTTAAATCTTGAGAAAGCAAATTTAGCTCCTCAAAATGTCATTTTGAGAAATGAGGTGAATACCCTCAAATCTCAACTAGATTAAACACATACTAAGGATAATAGTGATATAGCTTCACGACACACACAATTGAGTTTAGAGAATGATTCTCTTAAAAAACCCAAGTGCACGAGCTCAAAGCATGGGTGTCCACCTTGGATACCAATATTTCTTCTCTTAAGGAGAAATATGAGCTCATGTCCTCCCGTATTGTGAGATTTAATAAGTGGAAAGGACAATTGGACGATTTGCTGGCAAACCAATTTCCGGCCACACATCGTGTTGGTCTTGGTTTTGTGGAAGCAAATGCATCCAATGCTCGCATCTCCTATAGTGGTGTCACTATAGACTTTGTGAGGCCATCCTTCGGTGCATCCACAAGTGGTGTCAAAAACACTATAGGTAGCAAACCTACTAAGAAATTCACCACTTCACCGTCTCTTCTTTTTGGCAAGAAACCCACTAAGGGTGGAAACCAAAAGAGAAGCCATGCTTACATGTACACCAACCTTCATCCACGTAGGAAATCTCCTACTTCACAAGTAGGTATTCATGACACTTTCTATGTTCCACACCCACGGACATGTATAAATCCACACATGAGAAATACTCATGTACGTGCTCCTATACACCCATATGCTCATGCTCATACACATTATTCTTACATGTATGCACATCCTCCACATGTCATGCATGACCCGTATGTTTCATACAACATGCATGTTTCCATGCATGCATACAACCCTCGTATGTCCAATGCATATCCACCACCTCATTTTTATGCTAGAACACATGTTCCTAAGAAGCATGCACCACATAGAAATCTAACAACTATGCATTTAACTAGGAAAAGGACTCCCAAAACATACACCATTTGGGGTCCTAAGAACACTAGCTTAAATGATAGGAATGCATATGTTGATTCCTATTTTCATGATGTTATTAATAATGGTAATTATGTTGGGAAGCGGAAGTCCACTTGGACTTGGCTTCCAAAGGGCTAATCCCCTTGGACCCAACAAAAATTGGGTACCATGAGCTTATGGTATACTATGTAGGTACCCAAGAGAAAAAAAGAGAGCAATAAAGGTCAAATTAGCTCTAAAAGGAAAGGATGGATTCTCAACAGTGATTGCTCCAAACACATGACGGGAGATCCCTCAATACTCTCCGAAGTGATTAGCATCAAGAATGGTGCAACGGTCACTTTTGGATGTAACCAAAAGGGAACCATCATTGGAGTAGGAATAGTCGAAAACTCCTTCAAACCTTTAATTACTAATGAATTTCTAGTTAGTGGTTTGTGTCACAACCTCATTTCCATTAGTCAACTTCGTGACAAAGGTTACACGGTTAATTTTGGAGATGGTATGTGTGAAATTGTTGATTCTTATTCACATATTTCATTTTCCGGTATTAGGCGTAAAAATATTTATTATTTGAGCTTGCCTAAAATCGTAGAATATTGCTTAGTTGCTAATACAAATGAACAACTACTATGGCATCGCCGTTTTGGTCATGTTCATTTCAAGAACTTATATAAGTTAGCTAAGTATGATCTAGTCAAAGGTTTTCCAAAAATTGCTTTTAGGAAGAAAAACTTTTGTGATTCATGTCAAAGAGGTAAACTTAGTAAATCAACTTTTAAGCTTAAAGAAGGCATTACTTCTAAGAGGCCCCTAGAACTACTTCATCTAGATTTTTTTGGGCCAACTAGAACCGCTTCTTTAGGCAATGCTCATTATGGATTAGTTATCGTTGACGACTTCTCTAAATTTACTTGGGTTTCATTCTAACCTAATAAGAATGAAGCTTTTGAAGAGTTTACCATATTTGCCAAGAAGATTCAGAATCTCTTAGGATCCACCATTATCACTATCCATAGTGATCATGGAGGAGAATTTGAGAATGAGTGTTTTACAAAGTTTTGTGATGACACCGGGATAACCCACAACTTTTCTTTTCCCCGGGTACCACCACAAAATGGTGTTGTAGAGAGAAAGAATAGGACTCTTATTGAGTGTGCTCGTATTATGCTTCATGATAGTCATCTTGGACTAAAATTTTGGGCAGAAGCGGTGCACACTGCATGTTATGTGCTCAATAGAATCCTAGTGAGACCCCAAACGAACAAAACTTGTTTTGAGTTATTGTATGACAAAAAGCCTCAAGTTAAATATTTTCGAGTTTTTGGTTCAAAATGTTTTATCTAGAACATTGTTGGTAACTTAGATAAATTTGAGCCAAGATCTGATGAAGGAATTTTTGTTGGATATTCCACGCGTAGCAAAGCCTATCGGATATACAACAAAACCTCTTCAACGATCGAGGAATCACTGCACGTATCATTTTATGAAGATTTTGATTTTCCTCATGTTATTGATGATAGTGTAGATGCTATATGTGATTCCCTAGTAATGTCAAGATTAATGATTCAATTATTGAGACTAACACTACTAATGAAATTGTTGAAGATGTTTCAAGTGATGCAGGTATACCCAAAGCTTATCCAACCTTTCGCAACCATCCACATGACCAAATTATTGGAGATATTGGTGTGGGTGTTCTAACGAGGTCTAGAATTGAAGAATTCTCTCATTGCGCATTTGTCTCTACCATTGAGCCAAAGAACATCCAAGAAGCATATGAGGATAGCTCTTGGATAGTGGCAATGGAAGAAGAACTAATGCAATTCGAGAGAAATGAAATTTGGGAACTCGTTCTTCTTCCAAGTGGTCATCAAGTTATTGGGACCAAGTGGATCTTCAAGAACAAGACCGATGAGAACGAGGTCATCACAAGGAACAAAGCAAGATTAGTAGCTCAAGGCTACCGGCAAGAGGAAGATATTGATTTCGAAGAATCCTTTGCCTCCATAGCTAGATTAGAAGATATTAAATTGCTTTTATCTTTTGCATCTCATAAGAATTTCAAATTATTTCAAATGGATGTTAAAAGTACATTTTTAAATGGTATTATCAATGAAGATGTGTATGTTTCTCAACCTCCCGGTTTCATTCATGAAAAATTTCCAAACCATGTTTTCAAACTTAAGAAAGCGTTGATGGGTTGAGACAAGCTCCTAGAGTTTGGTATGATCGACTCAAGATCTTTCTTTTGGATTTAGGTTTTAAAATGGGTGAAGTTGATTCAACACTTTTTATTAAGGATTATGAAAATGACATCCTATTAATTCAAGTTTATGTAGACGATATAATATTTGGTTCTACTAGCTTTAATCTTTGTCAAGAATTTTCTAAGTCCATGGCGTATGAATTCGAGATGAGCCACATGGGTGAGCTCAACTATTTCTTTGGATTGCAAATTCGACAAATGAAGGATAGGACTTTCATACATCAAACTAAGTACACATGGGAGCTTATCAAACGATTTGGGATGGGATCGTCTTCAAGAAAAAGGACTCCCATGAGTACGAAAACCCATCTACACAAGGATGAGAACGGAAAAGATGTAGACGTTTGTCTATATCGAGATATGATTGGTAGCTTACTCTATTTGACTACAAGTAGGCCTGATATCATGTTCTCCGTATGCTTGTGTGCTAGATATCAAGCTAGACCTAAGGAGTCACACTTGATTGCGGTTAAACGAATCTTTCGTTATCAATCATTCACTAGATTATAGGTTACTTTACCCTAAATCTAGCACATATGAGTTAATCTTATATAGTGATGCTGACTTTGTCGGATGCAAATCCGATAGGAAGAGTACTAGTGGCACTTGCCATTTTCTAGAAAATTCCCTAGTGTCTTGGTTCTCCAAGAAACAGAACTCAGTATCATTGTCCACGACTGAAGGGGAATATATTGCTGTGGGTCTTGCATGTGCATAAGTTCTTTGGATGAGACACACTCTAAAGGACTATGGTGTCAATTGTGATACTTGCACTATCATGGTTGATAACCAAAGTGCTATATGTCTTTCCAAGAATCTGGTACATCAGTCCCGTACCAAACACATAGATGTGAGACATCACTTTATCAATGATCATGTAGCTAAGAAGGACATTATCTTAGAGTACATTGAAACCCAAAAACAAATTGCCGGCATCTTCACAAAACCTCTTAAAGAAGATTCATTTATGAGGTTGCATGGAGAATTAGGGATTATGGGTGAATCTGAGATTTAGGAATTCAACTTACTTGTTATATCATCTTTTGAACTTATATCATCATGTTGCCTCTCTTCATTTGATATATCATATATTGGTATTAAGAAAGGCTATTGAGATTTCGTTGTTTTCATGAGTTTTCAGATTGTCTTAAGAGATTTGTGCAATAAATGATTTATCGTTTGAATTGATTTTATGATAAGTTTTTGTTAGAGTATAGGTCCTAGGATGAGTTATGCATATCCTCTGGATTTTAACCTCACTGTTCATTTTTGGACCAGGACCGACGACTGTCTTTCCTTCGACAGTCGACTGCCCTACTCTATCTTCTACTTCAGCAGACTGTATCTTCGCCTAGGCGAATGATGATGAATTTACAGTCGACTGTTGGATCAATAGGAGACTGTATTTTAGTCATCAGGCACCTGTCCATTTCGTCAGTAGTCTCTGTTTTTATCATCGATTTTATTGTTTCACAATTAGTCGACTGATGCGTATAATACAGTCGACTGTCTCACGGACAGGCGACTGTATGTTACTCAACAGTCGATTGTCTGTCAACCTAAGCTCATCTCCTAACACTTCAACCAGTCAACTAACTATTGTTCATCAGTCGACTGTCTTGTACTGTGGCGGTTCATTATTTTGATCTGAACCATCGATTTTTCGATCCAACGGTCCAGATTCATTTGCTCCTTTGATATTTCAACGAGAAACTTCATTTCGATCGACATTTTTCTCTCTCCTCCGATTGAAAAACCCTTTGTCTTCTCCATTTGAACCTTCAGTCGATCGCTCCTCCAACATTTTCCTTCATCTCGCTCTGTCGGTTGCGTCGTTCCGTGCTTTGTCAACTGTCGATCCATTCGTTCTCCTTCGTTCAGTCACCTTCGCATCGTCTCCTCCGTTTGTTCTCTCAGTCGATCTCTCCTCCGACTATTACGAGCCGAAATGTAGTCTTCCTCCTTCGATTGGTAGCTCGATTGACACTCGTCAGTCGATCGACAAGTCTAAGGTATCTTCCTCGTTCGTTTCTCATCGCTTGCTTGACCTAGTCTCTGTCACCCGATTTCATGGATCCTACTGTTCCTTCATCGTCAGGAGAAACATTGAACATCTTTCTCGCTGAATCCTCTTCTCCACCTACTGAGCAGCTACCCTTTTCGCCTCCATCGTCTGGGGAGCTCTTGGACATCCTGATTGGTGATCCTATTCCTTCAGCAAATGTAGCTGAACCCTCCTCTCAGCCAGCCGATCAACCTCCCCATACACCTCCGTCAGTACCTCTAGATGATTTCCTTCTCGCTCAGCTGTGTGACCATGTCACTTCGATCGAGAACATTGCTGCTTCTATGGATCAGAAGCTCACTCTCCTTTTGGAGCTTCAGTACAAGTCTTTCGTGCTTCATGGGTTCCCCATTCCTGCTGAACTTCAGGCCTTGTTTCCTCCGTCTGAGGATACTGCTCGTGTTGCTGTCCCGCCTCCTCCAGGCTCCCGTTCATGCTCATGTTCTAAGGTCCAAACCCCCGTTCATGCTCATGCGAAAACCTCTGTCGCGGGTGCATCGTCTTCCAAGAGGAAGGACCATGTTTATCCTACTCGTCACTCTGCCAGACTTATATTTCGCCAGTCTGGTCGTCCCTCGGATCCATCAGTCATCCATATTGACTGATGTTGCTGAACAATTTTGGACACTCACCCTTAGACTAGGATTTTTTTTGTCTGTTTTGGTTATGGATGAGTAGTTCAATGTTGTTTAGTTGATGATTAGTATTTTTTGTCGTGATGATATACGGATGCATCTTGTATTGTGTTCACTTTGATGGACATGGTGTTGTTCATATAGTTTATACTCATGTGGTCTTCCACATATCTATATTATAAAACAGGGATGTTATCATGGGTTATTGGATAAGAGTTTTTGGATAAGAGTTGAGAAATTGGGTATAAATGAGGGATGTTATTAAGAGAAATTGGATAAAATAAGAGAAATTAGATATGTGAAGAGAAATTGAGTTTGAAAGTTTTGGGGGGAATCTTTTAAATTGGGGGGGGAACTATTTGATTGTAAAACTTAAAATTTTGAAAACCCAAAACTTTGGGAAAACCATCAGCTAACCCCAAAACTCCACGAGCCGCCCAAAATTTGGGCAATCTCTCTTTCTCTATCTATCTCCCCCAAAGACCCACGGGCTGATCTTGCGTTCTCCCTAGATTCAGGCCATCTAGAGTCTGAGAGGTCGGTCAAGGAAGAACCCGATTAGTCCAGAGCTGAGACTGTGAAGGCGATGGTGAATAATTGTTGTGTGGCCCAAGTTCAGCTGACCGCGATGGCAAGCCCTAGATCGACGACTTCCGGATCGCAAGTCCACCTCTTGGCTTGGCACGCTTGCAATGTTCGGATGAGGAGCAGGTAGGAGATTAAGATAAATAACCATTGTTTTTGTGATTCTTTCATGTGTTCTTGATTTCTGCAAAAAATCTGTTTGGTTCTTTGATGTGTTGAAAGAGACGCGATTGCCTTAGGGGTTTGGGGAAATTTGGTGAGAGGAATTTAGGGAAATTTCAATTTTTTGCCTTTAATTTTGGTAAAGACTTCAACTTGAACGATTGAATCCTCCTACGACCTCTGCTACAAATCCAAGCTAAAGAATCTGAAAGGGGTTAGCGTCAAGGTCCTCATCATGTGGCTCAACATCGACGAGGTTGAGTTGTCTGATTCAATGGAAATTTTGGGATAGGCTATATTGGTTAATGATGTTGGTAGAAATTTTTGTTAATTTTAGCAATTTTTGCTTTTTCAGGACTGAATTTGAGTGCAGTTGAGCTCATCTTAACCTTTATCCCATAAAATCTGGTGTTTTAATTTAAATCTTGATATGCAATGGGCTATTGTGAATGAGGTAATTATTATTTTGATTGGTGCAGGTTTGGGATATTTCAATGATAACTAACTTCAAAAAAAAATTTCCTTTTTTGATCAAACATTAACGTTTGAATGTAGTTAAGTATGTGTTGCTATGGAAAACAAATGCAATTGATAGTAATTTCTTTTCCTCTTTCTTATTTGTTGTTGTGATTTTGTAGGCCATGGCATATGCAAGAGCGATGAAGGTGACGCTATTTTTCTCGAGCGCCACACACAACATAAATGTGAAAATTGGTCTTTGATGGTTAGATTTTAGTCCCAATTTTGGTCCCAACATAAATGCGCCACACACAACATAAATTGCATATCCTGTGTCCCAATTTTGGTCTCTGATTGTTAGAGTTTCAGGTGCGCGTTCACATTCAAAATGGCAGAAGAATTATGGTCTCTGATGACGATTGTGATAATTTGTTCCTCCCTTCGTAATTTCATTACATCTCTATTCAAACTTTTAACGCATTTTGCTCGATTTCCTATAACAAAAGAGGAAGAGGATGGGTGGGGAGCAGAGAAAGAAGACGTCGATCTCGATGATAGAGAAGACGGTGATGAACATGATGAATAAGGTAAATTTTGACCATTTTCATGTTTTTAGGGTTTGGCATCCTTTTCTCCTTAACATTTGAGTTCCCTTTTAACTTTTCAGAGGAGTGTCAGGATAAGTATAAGAAAGATGGGTTCATAGTGGACGATGTTGAAGAAGAGGATGAAGAAGAAGAATAGGAGAAGGCAGAGGATAGTGATGCAGAGAGGCATAGAAAAATGCAGAAGAAATATGAGCTTGGTTTTTTATGAACTTGAAAGATTTCATTTTTGGTAATGCTTTTGTGTATATTTTGGCAGAGAGACCAAGAAAAAATATGAGCTTGATGAGGATGATTACGAGTTGCTTCAAGATAACAATATAACTGGCTTCCATCAACTGAAACCTGTAAGTTTCTATTCATTCATTTCTATGGTTTGGTCTAATTGGTGAATTTCTGTAAAATTTCTGTAAACTGGCTTCCATATGCTTTGGTAATTCATCAATTGTTATCAAAGGAAGGAGTAAGCAATACATTCATGCATAATCAAAGGCAATTTAATTAACATCATTGGATCATTGTTTCCATCTGTCGTGTAAGTCCTCTTCATATGCTTTCTCTTATGCGTGGCTTTCACGTGTCTGTTGGTAATACTAAGCATGTTCCCGTATTGCTTCCCTTTATTGAATTTGCTCATATTAGGGTTAACATCCTAATGTTATTTTATTATTTCTTATGGAAACAGTTTCTACTTCAGGAATTCTTGAATATAATTAAAGTTTGTTGGAATGTATGGTTGACTTGATGAATTGGACGCAAAGAAAATAAGTTAGGTGAATTGATGCCTTATGCAAACAAGTTAGAAAATAAAAAACTCGTGAATTTTCTGCAAGTTCAAAACTATAAAACTAAAACCCATTTAGTGTCTAAAGGCAATGCTAAGAGAAAACATTTGTTTCATTTTGAAGCTCTCATTTGATCTGGGTCAAAGTTAGTAGATTTGTGGTATGTGTGTGGGAATAAGGTACACTTACTTGGTTTAAAAGCTTGACTAAAATATTGAAACGAAATTTTATTGACAGCAAACATCTCATACTTTGTAGCTTTAGGGAGAAGGTACTACCTATGATTCCTCACATGTAGTTTTTTGTTCGTGTTCAACAGTAGTGCCTCACTACAGTGATTTTCTGTTGGAGTTGGAACTCTCACAGAGTGATACTTAGAGAGAAAACACCAATACATAGCAAGGACTTGGTAGCTAGAATCGTGCAAAGAATCTGGTTTCTCTGCTCACTAGCCACTAATTGCAAGGTTGAAGGGAAAGCGCATGTAGAGGTTGAAGTTCTAACTGTGGTGAAACTGTACAGCTAGAGAGTTCCTTCACCAAACAAAGAGGGGTTGACTATTATTATAATTTCAATGGTTCATAAGGCTTCAACGTAATGTTATAAAGCATTACATTGAACTGTTCTTTTAATTTCATTTTATTTTCTATTTCAAGTGACACCCATCAATTTTTGCTGACTGAAACTGTTGTTCATTTTAAAGGTATAAAGAATTTCATTTTATCCGAAATAGGCAATGATATTTGACTTTGATGTAAATTTTTTTGGTTTATGGTGTTCTTGGCCCAAAATTTTTACCAATATCATACAATCATACAATGTGTAATTTATAAAATGGGCCAACTTTCATATATCGATTTAGTGATTTTTATTTAACATAGTTATGTGTTTCATATCATTTTTTACACTGCCCTAATAATCCAGGTATATTCATCATCAACTTGGGGAAACTTGGGAGAAGATTCAGCTTGCTGCCATGGTTATCATTTCCATTGAGAACTCTCAAGACATCAGTGTTCAATCTGTAAGGCCATATGGCCAGAGGGTGGGCTGTATTGAAATTTGCACAAAACATTGGCGCTCATACTATAGCAGGGAGACACATGCCTGGTACCTTCACAAATCAACTGCATACATCTTTCTGTGAACACTGCCTCCTTATCCTCACCAGCCCCAGAACATTTTCAGTTGATTGCTTAATGATTTTATGTAGCCGTTGCTCATTTCAAAGGATACTCTTGGTTATTTGCTTCAACTCCATAATTTAGAGATTTTCATTCATTGTGTTTAAATGTATTAGTATTGACTTAACATGGTTTTGTTAATAGGCGTTGGACAAGTTCCGATTTGAGAGCCTTACAAACAAGAGCAACCTGGATGCCCAGCCTGATTTCTTCATTCACATCGTGCCTAATAAGGCCACCAACACGCTGTCCATTATTGCCATTTGTATCGGGATGACCAAATCTGATCTGATCAACAATCTAGGTACCATTGCTAGGTCTAGAACCAAGGAGTTCATGGAGGCGTTGGCCGCCGAGGCTGATGTCAGCATGATTGGTCAGTTTGGTGTTGGGTTCTACTCAGCATACCCTGTGGCAGAGAGGGTGGTTGTGACTACCAAGCATAATGACGACGAGCAATACATTTGGGAGTCACAGACCGGAGGGTCATTTACTGTTACCAGGGACTCTAGGGAGTCTCTCTGAAGGGGAATTAAGATCACCTTCTTCCTCAAAGAGGATCAGGTATAAATCGTTTGCCCAATTTTTAATTTTGATTGTTGAAATTACTTCTGGAATACTTTTAATATCTTCTTGATAATATTATTGTATGTTGACTGTGTCTCAGAGCGTGAAATGAAACTCTTGCAAACCTTTGTTCATTGTTTGGATTGATGCAGTTTTTTAATGGTAGTTGGGTAATGTTTGTGGCATATAAACATTAGTTCTAGCATGAGTTTAGTAATATGTTTCTAAATTTATAAATTGTCCGGAGTTTAGAGTAAAAGTATGGTCTCTATTTTGCTCACTAGGTGAAATACATTGTCTTAGAATTAGAGCTCAGAGTTGTCCAAATTATGGTAATTAGTTAAATAAAATTTATGTATTGCTTATTGTATTAGCTTTGAAAAGTGTACTGTACAAAAATAATTCCCCTTGAGAAATTTTCATGATTTACTTTTTTTGTTTGGAGAGTTTCTATTGAAAATGGACAAAGAAAAGTCTTTTTCTAATAAATGTACGTTTGTGATTGTAAGAGATTTTAACCTCAACTGGTTATATCCTTTTGCGGTATGATCTTAATGGTACTAATGATGTAACATCCTGATTGGCATTAATTTTGAGCTTTTTCCTTGCATAAAGTACTATTCAAAGGCATCGGATGTGTGTTTTTGGGAAACATCTCATTCATAGATTATACTGAATAGACCCATGTGATTACTCAAATCATAACTCTATCCAACCATTCATGTCATGGTGAGGTACAATTGTCTGCTTCGTTCTGTCAATTATATGTTAGCTGGTAGACAACTTATTTCTTTTTGCGGTAGGATCTTTATAATAATAATGCTGCAACATCTTGAACTGAAGAGAATTTTGAGTGGTTATGTTTCCCTATTTTTGGCATTTGTAGGTAATTTCATTAAAATTTTAACAAATTTTTTTTAGTGGATTGCCCACCTCACTCATTTGGATACATTGTTTTTCCAAATGGGTTTTGACTGTATCATTCTTTAGAATCCACTTTGAGTAAGATACATTGTTTTTCCCTAATTGCAAATGGGCTTTGCCTTTCCAGAATTTGTTTATGTTTGTGGTGATAAAGTAAAACTTATGTAAACCCATAATTCTTACACATTGTGTAAGATACAGTGTTTATGTGTAAGATACATAATGTGTTTTGACTATCTAGAATTGTAAAAATTCTGGGTTAGATTTGATTTTATGTGTGCGGTGATCAAGAAAAAATTCTGAGCAATTTCGCTCACATTCTTGAAAATCCAAATGGATTTTGAATTTATCATTCTCCACAAGCCACTATATTCAGCTACTGGATCAATACCTTCTTATAACTGACATAACACACCGTTTCTTACAGAATTCAACCCAATTGTTCACAGACCCTGCAAGTAGCAAAGAATTTTGCAAATTCATTCACCCAATCATATAGTTAATTTTTATTTTTATTTGAACAAAAGTTCAAGCAAGTGGGTGAGGGTGATGTACTCATTTTCATGTCATTAGGCTTTATCCCAAATCATTTTTTACTCAATATTTTCGATTAACTTCCGCGTATCCGTGTGGATGTCTATTGAGTTGAAGTTCTTCATGGTTCTTTACAGATATGCCTGAGCCTATGAAAGAAATCATATTTCACAAAATGATGGAAGCTTGGTAGTTCTCATAGTTTAATTTCTTTTTCTATGCCAAGCTGAGGTGTTAGGAGGTTAAATACTTATTTCATGAATCAACAGAATTTGTTTGTGATGCGTCTGTTGATTTCACTGTAATGCGAAGATGTCTCATTCTCTATTGTTTTTTCTTTCTTTCTTCTTTGAACAGACCCTTCCCCATAATCCTTTATCAAACATGGGCATCTCTTAACTTGCGTTGGCCAGACATGTAAGTACTTCTCATCGGTTTTTTTAGCAAGTGAAGGATTGTTACATAGCTCTCACTCTTTATATACATGGTTAACAATCACTTATACATGGATACTGTCATGTTTGGCGTCGTTGCTCTGTAAGAATCTGTTTTTTTAAAGCTAAATCTCGAAATGTTGACATTCACTTACTGGTCGATTGCCCTGTACATGGAAAATGAGTTCATCATTTACCATTCAAATTGCCCTCCTAATTTTGTAGGCATGTTAATGAGTTCATTATTTATCATTCATTATTTATCATTCAATTTCCCCATACGTGTTTCTGATTGATTCTGGATTATCTATCATCTCCCATCTCCTCTATCTGACAACGCATCACTAACATCTCATTACCTGAATTTTGCGCAGGACATCAATTCGTCTTTCATCTTCCCCCGGCCAAACTTAATTCATTGCTCAGCCCACGTCCTCGGACCTGACCGTAGGGCCTATGAATTCACAGTCCTCCACCCCCTCCGGTACAAAAAAACTAATTTAGCTACCTGTTAAATTGTTTAGCAGTCCTTCACAGACCAAGTCTATTTTTAATCTGTTAAATCCTTTCCCATATATGTGTATTTTATGTTATCTATGATTTTGATCATAACTTTCTAATTCTTTCCTTTCAAGGCATATTTTATTCATTGTGTCTGGTAGTATGATTTGATGTTCTTCATTGGAATCTCTATTGCATCAGAAAGTTTTTAATTTTGTCCTACGTTTATGATTTGATGTTCTTCATTGGAATCTCTATTGCATCAGAAAGTTTTTAATCTCTGCGGTGTTCAAATCGAGATGGGGTCAATCATCCGCACCAGCATTGGCTTTGATGTCTTCTATCGATTCTTCAATGATGTTTAATTGGAACAATCAAGTTCAGGTTCTTGCTTTCTATTTCAACTTTCTCCTTTTACGAATGTAATTTACATTGTGCCCCATAACAATTTATTTCTAACTTATGAGTCTGAATCAGCAGCCTTTTCCAAAATTTCTCAAATTGAAAAATCAAAAATAGTCAATGAAGAAAGCAGTTGGTAAGCAATGTCTTCAGCTTGAATCAAACCCTGATGTCCTGAACCAGGTCGATTTCAATCATTTACATCCTTTTAAAAAAAATTTTCCTAACAGTAGTTTATGAATGTAATTTACATTGTGACCCATCAAAATGTGTTTCTTCCTTATGATACTGGCAGCCAAGAATTTCTAATTAGGGCAAGCTTCGTAATGAATTCACTCCATGTTAATTAAATATAAGCAAAAAAAACATCTCCATTTTGGAAACAAATATAATTTATGTGGGGATTGAGAGTTCCAGAGATTGAAGTTATGCTCTTTAATGTTTATTGTTTGAATGAAGAATTACTGAAATGGTTCGGAAACCCGTGCTTGCTGAGATCTTCATGTTTCCTTATTTTTTAAATTTTGGAATTTATGAGAACTGTCCTTTTGTTCATTTTAGGATTATTGAATTTGATTTCATAACCTCTTTAGTTCTTGAGATGACCGAATAAGATAATAAATTAACATATATTATTGAGTAATGATATATCAAAATGGTTATAAGTTAACCATCTCCTGAATGTAACATGAATGTACTCAATTTGATCCTTGGTTGTATTAATTGTCTCTTTTCTTCTCGAGTCATGCTATTATGCTATCTTGCTTCACTCTAGCTATTACTTTTCTCATACTATACTCTCTTCTCAAAGGGTTGAATTATTTTCATTTACACAATTCAATTTGCCAAGAGCTCCTCACTAAGGTTTTGGAAAAAAAAATCATTTGTGTTCTTGCAATAGAATCCAAACAATCATAATCATCCATTAGTAAAGTGACAAATTATATAAATGCACCCATAAATGAAATTTAATTGCAAAGTTCAGAAATTAGATTTTGGGTTAGTTTTATCTAATCTTCCTTTGGATTTGTAGAACTTGGGTTGTATTGTCCGGTTTCATTACAAATGTGTTAAAAGACATTGGTTTGGATTTGTAGAAATTAAGATAATGCATATCACATTATCTCTATAACAAGTTAATTTTAGTAGATACCATGTGGAATATGAATTAAATGTGCTATGTTGATTTAACTGCACCTCATTTATTCGATAATTGCAAATCTATTTCTTGATCTTTTGGTTAGTTAGCAATTTTGTATGCCCATAGTGGTCTAAATAGAGACCGAATGGTTTAAATGTAGTACATTCAGGTTTCTATATTATGGCATCAATTTGCACAATCTGGCAAAAAAATTTTGAAAAAAAATAGAAGGAATATATCTTAAAAATTATTATTTGATCAGTTGGCATGTCCGTCATTTGATAAAATAGAGGAAAATCTGCTTTCCAGGCCAAGAGAGAAAGAATGTTGCTGCAAGATTTTGCTGATAGGGGCAGGTTCTAGATTGAAGTGTTTTTGTAAGATACTTTCCGATGGTGTGTTGTATAAATTGTCTATTTTCTACTCGAGTCATGCTATTATGCTATCTTGCTTCACTTTAGCTGTAGCTTTTCTCATACGGTGCTCTCTTCTCAAAAGGTTGATTTATTTTCAGGTACACAATTCAATTTTCTTGGAACTGACTAAGGTTTTGGGAAAAAAAATCATTGGTGTTCCCCCTGCAGTAGAATCTAAACAATCGTAATTGTCCAATAGAATCAGTTCGACTCGGATGCACTGTTCGAATACAAGAGTATGAGCTCAAAACACCACAATAGAGAAAGCAAAGCTTCTTATTCAGCGTTGTGTTGAATCTAGCAAGCTCTATTTGATAAGTAGCAATTTACATTTCCTAAGCTTATTTACTTATTTCTTTGTTGCAATTTATTATCATTAATGAAGCAAGTGTCCATGCACCACTTTTTAATTTAAAAAAGAAAGAAAGAAACAAGAGAAAAAATTGCTTCCTCATGAACTGCATTTTATACCGTGTATCTTCTTCATTAATTCTATTAATTCATGCTTTATGCATTCTTCCATGGACCATATTAAGGGCAAGATCTGTTAAACATAAGTATCTTTGATTTATTTTTATTTAAACATGAGGATATTTGATTCATTTTTATTCCGCGGCACTTGGTCGCTTATGTAATTATATGTATTTGCATTTTTTATGTGTGCACACGCAATTTTTTCCTGATGGTTATCTTTTTATGTCATCTTGCTAACTGGTACTTGACAAATGGTTGGTCTGCAGTTGTTTCTTATACAGGTTGCCTTTTGTTAGTGGGGTCTTTTGTGTACATGTGTGGATTCTGCCTAGGTGGGTGTTAAGAAGCCATCACAGTTAAGTTGCCAGGGGTTTCACAGTTTTTCTTGATGGCCTTGGCTTCAGGCTTGGAGATGGAGAAGCTTAATGTTTATCTTCATGACCTATGTCTTGGGGTTTGTAATGGAGAGTAATGGTGCAATAATGGACTTCCTGAGAGATAATGCTTTGGCTGGGATCACGGCCGATGTCTATATGAAGACAACTGATTTTGATTGTGGGAGATTATTTTTTCCTCAACAAATATTTTAGAATGTATCATTGGAAATTGTTTTTTTATTGTTCATGATATTGTTATCGATTGTGGTCCAAAAATAATTGATGTTGAAATTTATCATACAAAAATGAATAATACAACATGATTTCACTCTTACAATGCTCAATTTGTGCAAATTGTAACAGAATCTTTCTGCATCAAGATTATGAATTAATACTTTTCGATTAATAATTTTTGTTTTAATATTTTTCTTTTCTTTTCAAACGAATTGTGCATTCTAAATTTTGGCTAATAGATTGACTTGCGCATCTTCCACATGACTCTAAATTCATCTGATTAAATAATTACAATCCTAGAGTTGGGATGAAATTTATATGCAACATCGGCATTGTGTTAAGGTAGTGGATCGATCTTTAAAAGATATCCATAATAACAACACATCATTTGGTGGTATTACTTGGTGGTATTACTATTGTTCTTGATGGGGACTTTCGACAAATCGTGTCTGGCATACCTAATGCGGTTGGAGAAGAAATTATTGGAGCCTTATTGAAACCATCTGGATTATGGGTGTTTATTCAAGTTTGACTTTGGATCAAAATATGTGTTTGAATATATTCTTAGGATGAGCTTCACGATGGCAACAATAGCTACTATCTGTTTTGTACCTTACCTCAAATTTTGCAAAGAATCCTCAAGATGTCAAGGCTTTTTAGGGCCTATGGACAAGTGAATCCTCATTTGTTAAGAGCTTACATTACCATTTGTTAGTAAAAGAAATGGTGCTTCCATTGTCCAAAAGTATGTAGAGTAAATGGCCATCATTTAATAAAATTATGCCATCTGTGTATATCACAATAATAATATCAGATTGTTAATATTTAACATATATGATATAGAAACTAAATGCATGTCAAATATTAATCATACTGGATATTTACCTACATGAAACTGAAGGTAAATTGAGTTTCTTGCAGCTATTTGTGGGATGCTAAACAGTGATTTTTTTAATAATGGCATTTCAGCTATAAAGAAGCACTTAAACATTTGTAACCCTCAAGGGAAATAAGAGAAAATAATACTATGTATTGTACACTATATGATAGGTATTTATTACATATGACGATATAACATATAGGATCATATGAGCATATATCATATCAAATATAGGTCTTCAGTTAATATATGAGATGTTTCGGCGGGCGCCTTATACCATATCGAATACAAGTCTTCAGTTAATATATGAGATGTTTCGGCCGAAGGCGCCCGCGAAATGTTTTACACTAATTTGTTGTTCTGCGCCGCAGGCGTCTGTGCCGAATTTGTTGGTCTATGCTGAATTTGCTGTTCTTGCCGAAGGAGCCCGCGCCAAATTTGTTGTTCCGTGTCGAAGACGCCCTCCTCGAATTTGTTGTTCCATATCGAAGGCACCCGTGTCGCTCCCGCGAAATTTTTTACACTAATTTGTTGTTATGCGCCGTAGGCATCCATGCTGAATTTGTTGTTCTACACCAAATTTGTTGTTTCGCACCAAAGGAGCCCCCGTCGAATTTATTGTTCCGTTTCGAAGACACACGTGCTGAATTTATTGTTTCGTACCGAAGGCACCCGTATCACTAAATATTTTTATGCCAATTTATTTTTAGTTTAAATTTTGGCTATGGAAATAATTTTTTTGGGAAAAAAGATTTCGCGGGGGGAATCTTAAATGAACCGTGCCCGCGGGCACGGGTTATGACTAGTATATATATATATGTATATATATATACACACACATATGTGTATATATATATACACACATATATGTATATATATATATATATATGTATGTATATATGTGTATGTATATATGTATATATGTATATATGTATGTACATATACATATACATATACATATACATATACATATACATATACATATATACATATACATACATGTACATGTACATACATATGTACATGTATGTATATGTATGTATGTATATGTATATGTATATGTATATGTATATGTATATGTATATACATATACATATACATATACATATATACATATACATATACATACATACATACATACATACATATATACGAGAAGGGATCAAATGACCCCCAAAAATAACCCCCAAAAATAACCCCCTATCAAAAATCCTATGCCCCCCATTTTTTCTGAAGATCCAAAAGTTCATCTTGATCTCCACCCTCTAAATACCTGACCCACCAATTTTCAACCCGATCCCATGTGTTTTGCCCGTTCATCAACCATTCGCAAAAGTTCTGTTCATCCGAAACCGTTAAATTTGGGTCGGATGGATGAACAGGCAAAACACATGGGATCGGGGTGAAAATTGGTGGGTCAGCTATTTAGAGGGTGGAGATCAAGATGAACGGTTCGGATCTTCCGAAAAAATGGGGGGCATAGGATTTTTGATAGGGGGTTATTTTGGGGGGTTATTTTTGGGGGTCATATGATCCCTCCTACACACACACACACACACACACACACACACACACACACATCGTCTGTATCACACATTGTATACTTGTTTATCATTTCTGTGTGAATTTTGTGATATTGTCTTCATATATGCTATATTCTATATGTGATGTGATTTGAGACGATATTTTTCCTTCGAGTTTCTCAATGTTGATATTGGACTCTCATTCCTCTAATCACCTAAGTTTGTGATGTGGTTTTATGAGTTTTTGATTTATATATCTTTAGACTCTTGTAATTGTTGCTAGTTCTTATTTAGCACGATTGTTGTTGTTAGTTTACTCCCATCTTTTGGATAATACCATAGGGGTGAGAGAAATAAACATACAGATTCATAATGAATGTGCTAAGTATATACTAATAACACTTGAATCTTAGATTGAAGTTGCCTTAGATTCAAGGGGAGTAAGATATAATGAATATGGATTATAAATCCTAGATTTCATGGATTCATTTCACTCATGCATATTTTACTCATTTGCTTCATTTCATATATTGATGACATAATATTTATTGACTAACTTGATTGGCATCTATGTAGGGGGAGTAAGTTTTCTTTAAGCAATTATTTATCTTTTTGTTTATGTTTGTTTGTCATCATCAAAAAGGAGGAGAATGTTGAGTATTGGACTACTCCCTACTTGGTGTTAATGATGAGCAAACATAAATAATTGTGACTAATCTCCTATTTGCAGTTAATCCATTGCCCATACATGTCATAAAGATCTATTAGCAATGGATGATACTCAAAGATCGTTGAAAGCAAATGAAATGGATTGGATGATCGTAGATGGTGATTAAAGCTCCTGGATGACTTCAAGCTCATGCGTTGGAAAGAAGAGAGAGTTCGTCAAATGTAACTTTCTTGTTTCTCTTCTAGTATGTAGCTTAGAAGTAGAACTTTGTTGGAGCACACACACATCGTCAATTCAGTCTTAGGATATCATTAGATCAATCTTCCTTAGACTCCAATTCATTTCTATCTAGATTGTGCATGTCATGTTTATAACAGTCGACTGCTGAACAATTTACAGTCGCATGTCTCAAAACAGTCGACTGTGTTTTGTTCTACAGTCGCCTGTTATGCATAAACTTTTTCAGCTAGTTTTTGGCTTTTTAGTTTAACTCTCACAGGCGACTTATGAACAATTCACAGGCGCCTGTCCAAGTGACAGTCGACTGTGTTTTGTTAATCAGTCGCCGGTCTGTCTTTAGCACAAATTCTATTTCTCTATTTAGTCTCGCCAGTCGACTATTGTTGGATTTACAGTCGACTGTCCAATGGAACAATCGACTGTCAATGCTACAACAGTCGTCTGCCTTTAAGCCTATTTGATGACTCAACTCTCTGGAAAATCTCAGGGTTTTGACAGTCGTCTGTAGAAGGAATTACAGCCGCCTATTCAGATTAACAGTCGACTGTCTTCTCTTCATCAGTCGTCTGTCCTGTTCTCCCAGACGTTTTTCAGAATTCATCAACTTATCCAGCTTACGGCCAGTCGCCTGTAGAAGGATTTACAGTCGCTTGTTGATTCAACAGTCGATTGTCTATGCCTCATCAGTCGACTGCCCACGTGGTAAGTTACTATTATGAATTCTCACCTACCCTCTGTCACTGGGCAGCAGTCGACTGTGAATTCTTCAACAATCGACTGTCGCGGACGCAGATTCTATCCGTTGAGTTTTTCCTCATGGATTTCAAAGGGGTTTTTGGTTATTCTGTTTGAAAGGTTTGAGAAACCTTTAAAAGGAGCCTCTACTGTTCCATTGAGAGGTTACTTAGTCACTCACTCAAACATTCAAGCCTTCATTTTCTCAAGATCAAAGCTCTCAAATCCTAAAGCCCTAGAATTCCAATCTTCAATCTCTTGCTCTCCAATCTAGAACCAAAGAGAAATCTTCTACGCATTTGGTGTAGTCAAGAGAAAGGGCTTTCCTCTCTTTTAAGAGGGTCTTTCAACACACAACACACTTCTCCTTCAAGTTCTACTTCAAGGCATAGGTGATTGAAAGTGTTGTTTAATTTTATATTTCATAACTTTAGTTATTTAATTTACTCTCGGTTTGTGAGAGTGGTTTGCTTGCTCCCAAGTTGTGGGAGTCAAGGTCAATCGATTGTATTTTAATTTCACTTGTAGGGTTGCTACAAGTGGGTTTTAAGGAAACCTCAAGTTAGAGTTCTAACTTGAGTATCCGGTTGTTAACCGGGTGTAAGGGACGTAAGATTACCAGGAACAAGTCGAGAAGTGACTTGGGTAATCCGAACCCTTGAAACATCCTTGCGTTTGCATTTGTTTCATTTTGGGTTTATTTCTATTCCGCACTATTTGTTGGTTAGGAATTTAATTTGGTGTAACTATCTTTTTAAATTTCATAAACACTATTCAACCCCCTTCTAGTGTTTTCCTTATAGCGAGGGACCTTACAGCATTGAGCTGCAAGTTCTCTTGCCGTTCAGGCCTTTGCTCGCCCAACCTCAGGTCTCTGGAAGTGGTTTGCTCCCTTACGAGCGTTTGAGTTGGATTAGGAGGCTGTTGCTCCTCGTCAGCCTGTTGTGGGTGCCCCATGCTCTGTTGCACAGCAACGGCTAAAATGGTCAGGCTTTTTCGATCTACTCAGCGAACTTGTTGAATTGCTCCTGAGTCACCATAAGTACTCTTGGCTCCTTTAATGATGATCTAGAATCTTCAGCATCTTCTATGAGAACATCATCCTCGTTTTGAGTGTTCTCAGACAAAACAAGAATTGGTTCAGTGTTCTTGGGTCCAGTCGACATAGGGCTGTAGTTGCCTTGGGATTTTGACTGAGCTTTCCCGCAGATGGTGCTAACTGTTAAAGCCAAAATTGGCGTCAACAGTATTTGTGCTGACACGAACTCCTTATCGAGGTGGAACCTCGTCAGCTGGTGGAGTGGAACCCTTGGATTGAAGAACCAGGGTCAATGATAGGTGGGACGAGAGCACAACATAGATGTATGATCGACCCTTCTGTTGAATGTGACGATCATTTGACCCTCGGGCTAAAGCGAACCTCGATTAATAGTTGAAAAGAACGGTAGATCGACTCTCCTGTTGGGTCGAATCACGAGCTTCCTGCACCATAAAGAAATGTCAAGGGGGTCAGATCTGGGTCCCGACCCAAATCTCCTCCAATGCTTAAGTTTGACGGAAACTTAAGGAAAGGCTTGGGGCTATCAAGATCGACCCACAGAGGTTCGTTTTGAGTCAGTCTTCTCAAGGGTATGGAGGAAGAAATATAAAGTATGTGGAAGAATAATAATAAAGTGTGTTAGGTTTTTTCATACCACCCCTCTTCTGCTTGTCCTTTCTGAATTTATAGACTTCGGTGGTCTCTTCAGTGACGTTGGGAGGATAACTGTCACCAATATGGTGCCACGATCCTCCCCCTCTTAATAGGGATAACTGTTATCCATGCCTCCGCTATTTATGAGCCCATTATCAATCGCATGTTTGGGCGACAGAGGTTCAATGGGCAAATGACACGTGGGCTTTGAGTGGATCAGTTTACAGCTTCCTTTGTGGACCTCGTGGGCTTTGGTGTCAGTCGAGTGAGCCTCTTAGTGCCAGCCCATGGGTTTAACAATAAGAGAAGAAAAAATTTGGCTATAAAAATCATATCATTAAATATAAACATCAACATCTTTCAGAAAATGTAGAAAATTTAATAGCACCAAGTTAATAAAAATACGCAAAAATGTCGGTTGGAATCGGGAGATCGTCAAATTCAAAAGAAAAATAAGAGAAACCAATATTAGGCCAAAATCATATCTTTTAATAAAACGATCCATATCTTCCAGAAAATGTGGACAATAGCCCGGAGCTTAGTAAAATCCGAAAAAAATGTTGGTTGAAACCGGAAGATAGCCATCTTCAACCGAAAAATTAGATAATACAAAATTAGGCCAAAAAAATCATATCATTTAAAAAAGATGCATATCTTGCAAAAAATTTAGAAAATAGCTCTGAGCTCGAAAAATCCGCAAAAATATCTGTTGGAACCGGAAGATCGCCTGCTTCAATAAGAAAATAAGAGAAAACAAACTTAGACCCAAAAAATCATATCATTTAATAAAACGATCCATATCTTCTAAAAAATGTGGAAAATAGCCCGGAGCTCAGAAAAAACTGTAGAAATTCCGTTGAAACCAGGAGATCGCCATCTTCAACGAAAAAAATAAGAGAAGACAAAATTAGGCCAAAAATCATATCATTTAATAAAACGATTCATATCTTCCAAAAAATGTGGAAAATAGCTCCAAACTCAGAAAAATCCGCAAAAATGTCCATTGGAACCGGGAGATCGCCATCTCCAATTGAAAAATAAGAGAAGACAAAATTAGGCTATCATTTAACAAAAAAAATCCATGTCTTCAATAAAATGTAGAAAATAGCCCCAAAAATTAGGCGTAAAATCATATTATTTAATAAAAAGTTCCATATCTTTCAGAAAATGTAGAAAATAGGCTCGAGGTGAGAAAAAACAGCAAAAAATGTCTGTTGGAACCGAAAGATCGCCATCTTCAATTGAAAAATAAGAGTAGACAAACTTAGCCTATAAAAATCATATCATTTAATAGAAAGATCCATATCTTCAATTAGCATTAGAAAATAGACCCGATCTCAGAAAAATCCGCAAAAATATTCGTTGGAACCTGGAGATCGCCATCTTCAACTGAGAAAATAAGAGAAGACAAAATTAGGCCAAAAAATCATATCATTTAAAAAATATCCATAAATTCTAGAAAATTTAGAAAATAGCCCCGAGGTCAGAATAATACGCAAAAATGTCCGTTGGAACTGGGGATCGACATATTCAACTGAAAAATAAGCGAAGACAAAATTAGACCAAAAATCATATTATTTAAAAAAAGATCCTAACTTAGCAAAAATGTAGAAAAATAGCACCGAGCTCAGAAAAATCTGCAAAAATCTGTTTGGAACCTGGAGATCGTCATCTTCAACTAAAAAATAAGAGAAAACCAAATTAGATTATAAAAATCATATCATTTAATATAAATATTCACATCATACAGAAACTGTAGAAAACAGCCACGAGCTTAAAAAATCCGCACAAAAGTCTATTGGAATCAGGAGATCTCCATCTTCAAATTAAAAAAGGAGATGACAAAATTAGGCCAAAAATCATATCATATCATAAACATATTCATATCTTCCAGAAAATGTTGAAAAATAGTCTCAAGCTATGAAAAATCTGCAAAAATGTCCGTTGGAACCGGGAGATCGTCATCTTCAACTAAAAAAATAAGAGAAGACAAACGAAGGCTATAAAAATCTTATTATTTAATAAAAAGTTATATATCTTCCATAAAATGTAGAAAATAGCATCGAACTCAAAAAATGCGTAAAAATGTCCATTTGAACCGGAAGATCGCCATCTTCAACTAAAAAAATATAAGAGAATGACAAAATAAGGAGATAAAAATCATATCATTTAATTAAAAGATTCATAACTTTTCGAAAATGTTGAAAATAGCTCGGAGATAAGAAAATCCACAAATCGTTGGAACCGGGAGATCTCCATCTTCGTCTGAAAAATAAGAGAAAAGAAAATTAGGCCCAAAAATCATATTATTTAATAAAAAGATCTATATCTTCCAGAAAATGTAGAAAATAGGCTTGAGGTAAGAAAAATCCGCAAAAATGTCCGTTGGAACCGGGAGATTGCCATTTTCAACAAAAAAAAATAAGAGAAGACAAACTTAGGCTATAAAAATGATCATTTAATAAAAAGATCCTTATCTTCAATTAACCATATAAAATAGCGCTGAGCTCAGAAAAATCTGCAAAAATGTCTGTTGGAACCAGTAGATCACTAGTTCAAGTGAAAAATAAGAGAAGACAAAAATTAGGCTATAAAAATCATATCATTTCATAAAAAGATCCATATCTTTCATAAAATGTAGAAAATAACCCCGAGCTCAGAAAAATCCGCAAAAATGTCCATTAGAACCGAAGATCGCCATCTTCAACTGAAAAATAAGACAAGACAAACTTAAGTTATAAAAATCATATCATTTAATAAAAAGAGCCATATCTTCCATAAAAAGCAAAAAATAGCTCGAATCTCAGAAAAATCCGCAAAAATGCATGTTGGAACCGGGAGACCTACATCTTCAACTGAAAAAAGGGAAGAAAAAATTAGTCCAAAAATCATATCCTTTACTGAAAAGATACATATCTTTCATCAAATGTAGAAAATAGCCTGGAGCTTTGAAAATCCCTAAAAATCTGTTAAAACCGGGAGATCGCCATCTTCTACTGAAAAGAGAAGACAAACTTAGGCCAAAAAATCATATAATTTAATAAAAAGATCCATATCTTACAGAAAATGTAGAAAAATAGTCCCAAGCTAAGAAAAGTCTGCAAAAATATCCGTTGGAACCGGTAGATCGCCATCTTCAACTGGAAATATAAGGGAATCAAAACGTAGGTTATAAAAATCATCTCATTGAATAAAAAGATATATATCTTCCATAAAATATAGAAAATAGCACCGACCTTAAAAATCCGCAAAAATATCATTTGGAATAGGGAGATCGCGATCTTCAAATGAAAAATAAGAGATGACAAAATTAGGTCAAAAATCAAATCATTTAATAAAAAGATCCATATCTTCCAGAAAATATAGAAAATATCACCGAGGTCAGAATAATATGCAAAAATGTCCGTTGGAACCGTGAGATCACCATCTTCAATAGAAAAAAAATAAGAGTAGCCAAAATTTGGCCAAAAATCATATCATTTAATAAAAAGATCCATAAATTCCCGAAAATGTAGAAAATAGCCCTTAACACAGAAAAATCTGCAAAAAATGTCCGTTGGAATCGAGAGATCGCCATCTTCAACTGAAAAATAAGAGAAGATAAAATCAGATTCATATCTTATAGAAAATTTAGAAAATAGCCCGGAGCTTAAAAAATCCGCACAAATGTAAATTGGAACCAGGAGATCGCCAACTTCAACTGAAAAAGAGAAGACGAAAATTAGGCCAAAAAATCATATCATTTAATAAAAATATCCATATCTTCCAGAAAAGGTAGAAAAATATCCCCAAGCTAAGAAAAATCCGCAAAAATATCCGTTGGAACAGGCAGAACGCCATCTTCAACAGAAAAATAATAGAAGACAAATGTATGTTATAAAATCATATCATTTAGTAAAAAAGATCCTTATCTTTCATGAAATTTAGAAATTAGCACCAAGCTCATAAAAATCTGCAAAAATGTCAGTTGGAACCGGGAGATCGCCATCTTCAACTGAAAAATAAGAGAAGACAAAATTAGGCCAAAAATCATATCATTTAATAAAAAGATTCATATATTCCAGAAAATTTAGAAAATAGCCCTGAGGTCAGAATAATACGCAAAAATGTCTTTTGGAACCGAGTGATCGCCATCTTCAATTGAATAATGAGAGAAGACAAAATTAGGCCAAAAATCATATCATTTAATAAAAAATCCATAAATTACCAAAAATATAGAAAAATAGACCCAAGGTGAGAAAAATCCGCAAAAATGTCCTTTGGAACCGGGAGATCACTATCTTCAACTTAAAAGTAAGAGTAAACAAAATTAGATTATAAAAATCATCTCATCTAAATATAAAGATTCAAATCATACATAAAATGTATAAAATAGGCAGGAGCTCAAAAAAATACGCACAAATGTCCGTTGGAACCGGGAGATCGCCATCTTCAAATTAAAAAAATAGAACACAGAATTGGGCCAAAAAATCATCTCATTTCATTAAAAAATACATATCTTCCAGAAAATATAGAAAAATAGCATCAAGCTAAGAAATCTACAAAAATGTCCGTTGGAACCGGGAGATTGCCATTTTCAACGGAAAAATAAGAGAAGACAAACGTAGGCTATAAAAATTATACCATTTAATAAAAAGTTCTATGTCTTCCATAAAATGTAGAAAATAGCTCAAAAATAAGCAAAAATGTTCGTTGGAACCAGGAGATCGCCATCTTAAACTAAAAAAATAAGAGTAGACAAAATTAGGAAATAAAAATCATATCATTTAATATAAACAACCATATATTACAGAAAATTTAGAAAATAGCTAGAGGCACAGCAAAATCTGCAAAAATGTTAGTTGGAACAGGAGATCTCCATCTTCATCTGAAAAATAATAGAAAACAAAATTAGCCCCAAAAATCATATTATTTAATAAAAATATCTATATCTTCCAGAAATTGTTGAAAATAGGCTCGAGGTCAGAAAATTCCGCAAAAATGTTAGTTAGAACTGGGAGATCATCATCTGCAACTAAAAAAACAGAAGTCAAACTTATGCTATAAAAATCATATCATTTAATAAAAAGATTCATATCTTCAATTGTCTGTAGAAAATTGTGCCGAGCTCAGAAAAATCCACAAAAATATCCGCTGTCACTGGAAGATCGCCATCTTCAACTGAAAAATATGAGAAGATGAACTTCGGTTATAAAAATCAGATCATTTAATAAAAAGAACCATATCTTTCATAAAATGTAGAAAATAGCTTGGAGCTCAGTAAAATCCGCAAAAATGTCTGTTGGAACCGGGAGATCGCCATCTTCAACTAAAAAGGGACAATAAAATTAGGTCAAAAAATCATATCATTTAATAAAAACATCCATATCTTTCATAAAATATAGAAAATAGCACGGAGCTCTAAAATATCCGTACAATTGTTCGTTGGAACCGGGAGATCGACATCTTAAACTAAAAAGAGAGAAGACAATTATAGGCCAAAAATCGTATCATTTAATAAAAAGATCCATATCTTATAGAAAATGTAGAAAATTAGTACAAAATCGGGAAATGTCTGCAAAAATTTCAGTTGAAACTAGTAGATCGCCATTTTCAACTGAAAAAATATGGGAAGAAAAACGAAGGCTATAAAAATCATCTCACTTAATAAAAAGATACATATCTACCATAAAATGTAGAAAATAGCACCGAGCTCAGAAAAATCGGCAACAATATCGGTTGGAACCGGGAGATCGCCATCTTCAACTTAAAAAAAGAGAAGGCAAAATTAGACCAAAAATCATATCATTAAATAAAAAGATCCATACCTTCCAGAAAATTTAGATAAATCCCCAAGGTGAGTTAATGTGCAAAAATGTCAGTTGGAATCGAGAGATCGCAACCTTCACATGAAAAATAAGAGAAGACAAAATTAAATCATTTAATAAAAATATAAATAAATTCCCAAAATGTAGAAAAATAGCCCCGAGCTCAGAAAAATACGAAAAAATATTCGTTGGAACTGGGAGATCGCCATTTTCAACTGAAAATAAGAGACGACAAAATTAGGCTATAAAAATGATATCCTTTAATATAAAGACCTATATATTATATAAAATGTGGAAAATAGCATGGAGCTAAATAAATCTGCGCAAATGTAAATTGGAACAAGAAGATCACCATCTTCAACTGAAAAATTATATAAGATAAAATTTGGCCAAAAAATCGTATCTTTTAATAAAAATATCCATATTTTCCTAAATATGTAGAAAACAGCCCCAAGCTAAGAAAAATCCTCAAAGATGTTCGTTGGAATAAGTAGATAACCATCTTCAACTGATAAAATAAGAGAAGACAAACATGAGCTACAAAAATCATATCATTTAATAAAAAGATCCTTATCTTTCATAAAATGTAAAAAATAGCACCGAGCTTATAAAAATCTGCAAAAAAGTCCGTTGGAATCGGGAGATGGTCATCTTGAACAGAAAAATAAAAGAAGACAAAATTTGGCCAAAAATCATATCATTTAATAAAAAGATTCATATCTTCTAAAAAATTAGAACATAGTTCCAATGTCAAAATAATATGCAAAATGTCAATTAGAACCGAGAGATCGCCATCTTCAACTGAACAATAAGAGAAGACAAAATTAGGCCAAAAAATCATTTCATTTAATAAAAATATCCATAACTTTCCGAAAATGTAGAAAAATAGCACCGAGTTAAGAAAAATCCGCAAAAATTTCGCTTGGAACCAGTAGATCACCATCTTCAACTGAAAAATAAGAGAAGACAAATTTAGGTTATAAAAACCATATCATTTAATATAAATATTCTTATCATATAGAAAATATAGAAAATAGACTGGAGCTCAAAAAAATCTGCACAAATGTCCGTTGGAACCGGGAGATCGCCATCTTCATCTTAAAAAAGAGAAAATAAAATTAGGCCAAAAATCATATCATTTCATAAAAAGATCTATACCTTCCAGAAAATGTAGAAAATAGTCTCAAGCTTAGAAATTTTGCAAAAATATTGGTGGGAACCGGGAGATCGCAATCTTCAACTGAAAAAAATAAGTAAAGACAAACTTAGGCTATAAAAATCATATTATTTAATAAAAAGGTCTATATCTTCCATAAAATGTAGAAAATAGCAACAAGCTCAAAAAACACGCAAAAATGTCCGTTGGAACCGGGAGATCGCCATCTTCAACTAAAAAAATAAGAGAAGACAAAATTAGGCTATAAAAATCATATAATTAAATAAAAAGATCCATTACATTACGAAAATGTAGAAAATAGCCCAGAGCTCAGAAAAATCCGCAAAAAGGTTGGTTGGAACCGAGAGATTGCCATCTTCAACAATAAAATAAAAGAAGAAAAAAATTAGTTCAAAAGTCATATCATTTAATAAAAAGATCCATAACTTCCCAAAAACGTAGAGAACTAGGTCCGATCTCAGAAAAATCGGTAAAAATATATGTTCTAACCGGGAGATCGTCGTCTTCAACTGAATAATAAGAGAAGACAAAATTAGGTTGTAAAAATCATATAATTTAATATAAATATTCATTTCATACAGAAAATGTAGAAAATAGCCCCGAGGTCAGAAAAATCTGCAAAATCACCTTGGAACCGGGAGATCTTCATATTCAACTGAAAAAAGAGAAGCCAAATTTGGCCAAAAATCATATCATTTAATAAAAAGATTCATATCTTCCAGAAAATGTGGAAAAAATCCACAATCTAAGAAAAATACACAAAAATGTCACTTGGAACCCGGGCGATCGCCACCTTCAAGTAAAAATATGAGAAGACAAAATTAGGTTACAAAAATCTTGTCATTTAATAAAGATATCCTTATCTTTAATAAAAATGTAGAAAATTGACTGGAGCTCAAAAAATCCGTGAAAATGTCCGTTGGAACCGATGGATCGCCATCTTCAACTAAAAAAATAAGAGAAGATAAAATTAGGATAAAAATCATATAACTTATTATAAAGATTCTTATTTTTCAAAAAGTGTAGAAAATAGCACTGAGCTTAGAACAATTTGCAAAAATATCTGTTGGAACAGAAAGATTGCATCTTCAACATGAAAAATAAAAGAAGACAAAATAAGGCCAAAATATCATTTCCTTTAATAAAACGATTCATATCTTTCTAAACTGTGGAATAGCCTGGAGCTCAGAAAATCCGCAAAAATGTCTATTGGAACCAGGAGCTTGCCATCTTCAACTGGAATATAAGAGAAGAAAAAATTAGGCCAAAAATCATATCATTTAATAAAAAGATCGACCTCTTCAATTGGAAAATAAGAGAAGACAAATTTAGGCTATAAATATCATATTAATTTAAAAAAGATCCATATATTTCATAAAATGTAGAAAATAGCACCAAGTTCAGAAAATGACATATAAAAATCTTATCAATTTAAGATGGCGATATCACGGTTATAACAGACATTTTTAAAGGTGAAGATGGCGATTTCCCGGTTCCGAATTTTGTCTTCTCTTATATTTCAGTTGAAGACGGTGGTTTTTCGAAGTTCAAAAAACAAGCAAAAATATTCGTTGGAACCGGGAGATCATAATATTCAATTAAAAAAATAAGAGGAGACAAACTTAGTCTGTAAAAATTATATCATTTAATAAAAAATCCATATATTCAATAAATTGTAGAGAATAGTTCCGAGCTTAGAAAATATGCAAAAATATCCATTGGAACCAGGAGATCGTCATCTTCAACAGAAAAATCAGAGAATACAAAATTAGGTTATAAAAATCATACATTTAATATAAAAATTAATATCTTACAGAAAATTTAGAAAATAGACCAGAGCTCAAAAAATCCGCAAAATGTCCATTAGAAACGGGAAAACGCTATCTTATGCGAAAAAATAAAGAGGAGATAAAATTGGGCAAAAAATCATATCATTTAATAAAAAGACCCACAACATCTTGAAAATGTAGAAAAATAGCCCCGAGCTCAGAAAAATCCGCAAAAATGTCCGTTGGAACTGGGAGATCGACCTCTTCAACAGAAAAATACGAGAAGTCAATTTTGCTATAAAAATCATATCATTTACTATAAAGATCCATGTCTTACAAAAAATGTAGAAAATAACCCAAAGCTCAGAAAAATCCGCACAAATGTCCCTTGGAACTGGAAGATCGCCATCTTCGACTGAAAAAAGGGAATACAAAATATGTTAAAAATCATTTCATTTAATGAAAAGATCTGTACCTTCTAGAAAAGTAGAAAAATAGCCCGAAGCTAAGAAAATTCAGCAAAAAATGTCCGTTGAAACCGATAAATTTCCATCTTCAACTAAAAAAATAAGAGAAGACAAAGACATAAAAATTATATCATTTAAGAAGAGATCCATATCTTCCATAAAATGTAGAAAATAGCACCGAGCTTAGAAAAATATGCAAAAATGTCCGTTGGAATCGAGAGAGCGCCATCTTCAACTAAAAAATAAGAGAAGACAGACTTAGGATTTAATAATCATATCATTTAGTAAAAGATTTATGTCTCCAATAAAATGTAGAAAATAGCATCGAGCCCAAAAAATTCCTAAACTGCCTGTTGGAATCGGGAGATTGCCATCTTCAACCGAAAAATAAAATAGATAAAATCAGGCAATAAAAATCATAAGATTTAATATAAAGGTTCATATCTTACAAAAAATGTAAAAATAGCGAGGATCTCAGAAAAATCCCGTAAAAATGTTTGTTGAAACAGGAAGATCACTATCTTCAAGGAAAAAATAAGAGAAGACAAAATTAGGCCAAAAAGCATATCATTTAATTAAAAAAATCCATATCTTCGAGAAAATGTAGAAAAATGGCCCCGAGTACAGAAAAATCGGTAAAAATGTCCATTAGAATCGAAAGATCACCATCTTCCACATAAAAATAAGAGAAGACAAAATTAGACTACAAAAGATATCCATATATTCAATAAAATGAACAAAATAACATCGAGCTCAGAAAAATCGGGGTTACCGGGAGATCGCCATCTTCAAATGACAAATAAGGGAAGACAAAATTACGCTATAAAAATGATATCATTTAATATAAAGATACATATCTTACAGAAAAAATAGAAAATTGACCATAAATCAAAAAAATCTGCAAAAATGTCAGTTGG